>PVIC010017901.1:0-32178 GCA_004025085.1 Thryonomys swinderianus
TCCACGCCCAGCATTCTATGTGGTTACCGGGGATCGAATTCAGGACCTTGCGCTTGCGAGGCAGGCGCCGGAACCACCGAGCTAACCCTCTGGCCCAAACATGTGCTGTATTTTGTTACAATGGATATTTTTATTATTCAAGAAACTTCACTAATGAGCAAAATCTACAGGAATTTTGACTTTATAAGACATGGGGTGAGAGATTTAGTTAGTGGTTCTGGCATCTGCCTAGCAAGCACAAGGTCCCAAGTTTGATCCCTGGCACCACATACCACAATGCCAGGCATGGCAACACACATCTATAACCCCAGCGCTTGGGAGGCAGAGGCAGGAGAATTGCTGTGAGTTTGAGGCTTGCTGGGGCTACACAGTGAGTTCAGGGCCAGGCTGAGCTACAAAATGAGACCTTGTCTTAAGAAAAAAAAAAAAAAAGACATGCTACTGAATTCATACTTGCTATTTCTCTGGATTGCGAATGTTTAAAAAAAATAGTTCTCTTCACCTAGCTAATAGAATTGGCTATATTCATTTTTTCTTTTGTTTTATTGAGACCATCTCATTATGTAGTTCTTGCTAGCCTTGAATCCACTTTGTAGCACTGTGATCCTCCTGTCTCAGCATCCTAAGTGCTAGGATTATAGGTGTGCATTACCAAGCAAGGTATACAGTATGTTTTTTTTCTTAAACAGGGTCATAGAATTTAGATTTAGGCAAAGCAGCAATTACTACAAAATGCCATTCTGTAGCTCTTACAAGTCAAATGATTAAAAGGGAGGGTTGGTTCCTGGGAGCGAGTTGGTAAAGAGCACCCTGGGCCCAAGGGCATGGACAAAATATTACAAGCAGTGGATAGGTGCTTCTCTGTGGGTAACCAGCGATGGGGCCACTATTCTAAAAAGCATCAGTGTTGCCAATGCAGCTGCTAAACTTTCGGCTGCCATGTCAAGAATTCAAGATGATACAGTTGGAGATGGAACTACTTCAGTTACTGTTTCAGCAACAGAACTGTTAAGGGAAGGTGAATCTTTAATTGTAAAAAAGGTTCATTCACAGACCACCACCACTGTTGGAGAGAGGCCACAGGGCTGTAGAGAGGCTCTCTTCGAGTTCTGAAGTCAATCATGCTTCTGAGGAAGTTAAGTTCCATCAGGATTCGATGAAAACTGCAAGAATGACATTACCCTCAAAACTTCTCACTCATCACAAAGATCACTTTACCAAATTAGCTACTGAATCTGTTCTCAGCCTAAAAGGTGCCAGTAATCTGGAGGCTACACTTGTCATTAAGAAGCTGGGAGGGCCAGGGATTTAGCTCAGTGGTTCCAGCACCTGCCTAGCAAGCAGGTCACAAGTTCTATCCCAGTACAAAAAAAAAAAAAAAAAAAAAAAAAGAAGAAGCTGCGAGGGAGTCTAGCAAACCTTAGTTAGGTGGAAGGCTTTCTGTTGGATAAGAAAATTGGAGTCAATCAACCAAAGTGAATGGACAATGCTAAAATTTTTATTGCAAACAGTGGAATGGATACAGAAAAATAAAGATGAGACTCAAATCCACACAATTACGAATGAAAAGGGTGAAATAACAACAGGTGCTGGAGAAATCCAGAAGATTGGCATGGTGACACATGCCAGAGGTTCCAGAAATCAGGAGGGAGAGGCAGAAGTATCATCTCAAATTTGGGGCCAGCCTGGGTTACGTAACCAAGTTCAAGGTTAGTCTGAACTACATGATAAGACCTATTTCAAAAACAAAACAAAACAAAAACAAAAATCCAGAAGATTATCAGTATCTACTTTGAGAACTTATCTTCTTACAAGATGGAAAACACAGAAGAACTGGACAGATTCCTAGATACATAAGAATTAACCTTAGCTGAATCAAGAAGACATAAAAATTCAAAATAAAGTTTCCTAGATGAGTTTACTAACTATAGTTATATTCCTCTCTCACTTCATTATAAACTTCCTGCCGTGTGCAGAGGAATTTAGGCAGCTGTACACATGGAAGAAGAGGTAAGGTGCACCATTATACACACATAGACCAGTTCCAGGGAACAAGGAAAACTCCCATCTTCAGTGGTTTTCCCATGGGCAATGGGATGGCTGGAGATTCTGCCACTTACAAGACTGTTACTTGTGTCTACACAGTGCCTGATACTTTCCGAAGCTCTTTCAAAACCACTGCTGCATTTACTACTTCCACTGAAGTTATGAAGCAAACAGTGAGCAATCCTCTATTCCACAAGGGAGGAAACGGACACAGAAAGGGTCTCACCTACAGTCCACATATCCTATAGGTGAATGCAGGGGAGAAAAAACTGGATTCCCAACAGAATGCCTATACCCCATTCATTCCTTTTTTTTTTTGAGACAGGGTCTCGCTTTGTAGTTCAGGCTGGCCCTGAGCTCACTATGTAGCCCAGGCAAGCCTGGAACTCACAGCAATCCTCCTGTCTCTGCCTCCTGAGTGCTGGGATTACAGACATGAGCCATCATCCCTGGCACTGTGCTATGCGGTACTGACTATGGTGGGCCTGAGTCACCATGCCTGGTATTGTTGTATGTGGTTACTAAGGACTGAACCAGGGACTTTGCGCTTGCTAGGCAGGCACTGGAACCACTGAGCTAAATCTCCAGCCCTGCCCCATTCATTCTTACACCAGACTGTGGAAATGAAAGCACTAAGTTCCAGTTTCCAAGAGTATGGTACAGAGTCAGCATGCAGTAATCTACATTATTTACTGTTGTTACCTAGTGTCTAGAGCAATATTTGGCAAATAAATGAATGAATGACGAATAATAATGAATGGGTGAATAAATGAGTGGAAAAACTAGGGGAAGGTGTGACTCATATACTTTATTTTCATGAAATTATACAAAATCGATTTTACCATGTTTGTCAAAGCTTTTTGCATGTCTTTATCCAGCTAGGTTTAGACCAAAGTAATGTTTTCCCCTGACCTATTTTCAAAGCTAACTTTCATATCCCTTAAATCTTAACAATTAAATATTTGTTCTGTAGGGCCGGAGGGTTAGCTCAGTGGTTCCGGGGCCTGCTTCACAAGTGCAAGGTCCTGAGTTTGATCCCCGGAAACCACATACAATGCTGGGCGTGGAGACTCACGCCCACCGGCAATCAATACCACATACCACAGTGCTGGGCGTGGTGGCTCACGCCTGTAATCCCAACCCTCGGGAGGCAGAGGCAGGAGGATTGCTGAGTTCAAGGCTTGCCTGGACTACATAGTGAGCTCAGAGCCAGCCTGAACTACAAAGTGAGACCCTGTCTCAAAAAGAAAAAAAAAAAATTTTGTTCTGTAAATGGATAATGGTTTAGGTAAGAAAAAAATCCAAAAGTCTAAGTGCAATGATTACATTTCCAGAATTCAAGATAATAAAAGTTATAATAAAAAGTATGCTGCAGGTCCAATAAAATAATTTAGTTGCCCAAACTTCAAAAGCTTCTCAAGTTACCAATTAGCTGAGGTAAAAACAGCAGAGCACAGAAGCCAAGCTTCAATGAACAGTAAAGGGCTCAGGACACTGGAATGAGCTTACATCTGAACACATCACGGCAGTTTTCTAGTGGAGAACAAGAGCTCTAGCTCTTACTTCCAGCCTTTTGCCTCTGACCACTTCCCGTCCCCTTCCCAGAGAAGACAGCTGAGGCCGCTAACATAAACCCACCCTGAACAGCAGCCCGCCCAGTAGTGAGTGCTGATCAGTGTCGAACAGTCACCTCTGGACAACTGCACAACAATGACTGGGAATGATTCCACAATGACTGTGGGTTACTATGGTTGTCTCACAAAACTGATTTTCACCCTTTCCTTAATGAAACATAAACACTGAGATTTCTTTGTCAGAGCTACTGAACACATTTGTCTGTAGGCTTTGTTCAACACATTTACCCATGGGGTAATGCAGCCATGACCTGCTCAAAGTATCTGTACTGTGAGAAATATTTGGAATCAAAGAAATACATTATGATAGAATAAGAAGCTTGGGGAGATCCCACCTCTCATTTTATAGAAAAACTCAGGCCAAGAGAGGGAAAATAAATTATCTCTGTGTAAGAGCCCAGTAAGTGAGGACACCCGCAGGACTAGAATCTAGATCTAGTGGCCAAAATAATGACCACACAGAACTACGGTCAGATTCAGCACCAGTGAATCAAAGTAGCTGTACCGCACTGTAATCATCCCTTAGCCAAAACGCTGCCTGGTGACGGCTGCAACTCAGATGACTTCATCTTTAATTTTATCTTCTTGGTTCCGTTCAGCAGAAACACATTTTCACTTTGGGATGACACCAGTGACTTAGCCTGCAGACTCAGCTCTCCCAGGCAAAGTCACATTCAGGAGCCGCTCCCTTCTGCAGCACCGTGACTCATCCCAGAGATGTCTCCACCCAGATTTCTTGATCCCAAATCCAAACCCAAAAGCAGAGCAGCAGGGTGCATTCCAGCTGTTATGACACTAACTAGCCTCCAGAAAGTCATCGAGCATTTCTGAAACACTTTAAATTTTTAAATGAATTATTTGTTGAGGGACTAATGTGGCCAGTGAACTACACACTTTAAAAAGATACCATTTATAGGCACACAGATATATAGCTTTCGGTAGGCACAGTGGTACATGCCTGTAATCCCAGCAAGCTGGAAGACAACGGCAGGATAATTTTAAGTTCAAGCCTAGTCTGAGCTGTGACTTGGCAGGATCTTGTCTGAAAATAAAAACTTAAAAAGAGCCAGGGATGTAGGAGTTCAGTGCCAAGGCCCTGGGTTCCATCCCCACACAGGTACATACGTGCTGTGAGGATACACCAGTGGTGGTAATTTTATTTCACTGAATCTGAACGATCAAAGGGTATTACGGTCACTTTCCTATTTCACAAGGGGAAGCCAAGCCTTGCCTCACATAAGAGCTGTCCTACTTTGCAGTACAGGATCTGCCTAGCAGCAGAGCTCCTTCCTACCAGGACTGAAACCCACATGCATCCTGTGCACAACCCCAAGGGCCAGCACAAAGTGGCAGGAGACCCGTGTCCTCAGCTCCCTGTGGGGGCACCCTGGTCCTCCTGAGAAGAGCAGCACCAAGGGCTGTGGAGGGCAGAGACCAGCCTCCCCAGCTTGGCACAGTCCCGAGGCGCGTCTGTTTTCAGAGTTCCCAGCAGGATGGCCGAATCTGTGTCACCAGGGTGACTTCTCTCCACCTCTTCGTACTTCCGCCCTCTTCAGCCCTTTCCACACCTGTCAGCTCCTACACGCTAATCTTGGCCTCAGCGTTAGGTTCCAGAAAATCCAACCCAGGCCCTTGCATTTTCCCCTTTTCCACACTGCTGCTGCAGTGCTCCACAGGTTGTGTTAGGTGAGAGCAAACTGGTCTCTAGCACTAGCACTGCAATGCAGCTTAAGAAAAGTGAGTCATAGAAGATCTGGTTTCTATCTGTATTTCATCCATTTAGTACTGCACAACCTTGAGCCGAGAGATTCATGTTTTCTGGTCAATTAATGGGAAGGAATTACCTGCCTTGTTTTCCTTTTAGAGTTGCTGAAAACATCAACTTATAAAACCCAGAAAGCCCATGGAAACAGCTCATATTTTTGACGATGACTACTGTTGCATTTGTGGGAGCTGCCACAACAGGTCAGAAGGCCTGACGTTGCTGTTACACAGTTCTACGGGAGAACCCGACTAAGCGCTCCAGTGCACACCCTGCGGTAGCTCTTGGCCGGGAGGAGCCTTCCTGACCTACAAAGGGGTCTCAATTCCTCTTCATCAAGCTCCTAGGGGGACCCGTGACTAGATGGACTACCTCACGTCTTGTATGGAAGAAGCATCAGGCAGTCTCTCCAAGCGAGCCCTCTCTCCGTGAGTTCGCATGCCACCCTCCGGCACCTTCTCCTTACCTACACACCCTCCTGCTTCTTTGCATTTTTCTCATCTGTGGCTTTTCTCATTCTTGATTCCCTTCTAAGTCTTTTCCATTTTGTATTTTGGAAACTTCAGGTCATTATAAAGAACACATACACACAAAATAAAACAAGCCTCCAGTTTTTACCCAGAATACCCAATCTCCTTGCCTTAAACACAACTCTGGCTTTTCCCAGGTCCGGCTTTGTTCCCTGTGGGATACCCATTTCCCCTCCTCTTAGGGTCAGGGCCTCAGGAAAGAGAGAGGATGAGACTTACAGGGGACATCTCATTAAATAAGTGTCCAAGCAAATGTTGGTATGAAACTGTGATCTCCAACGTCAACTGGGTCTTCTCAGTCACTTCAATTCTTCTTGCCTACTGTGAGCCAGCCCTTGCTTTTGGTTTCCTTAAAAGATTGTTCTAAAACGTACCACTCTCTTTGACCATCCCTGCTTTACTCTCTCCTCTTAATGGACCAGCCTGTCTCCTACTTCACAGAGAAAAAATTAAGTCCATTAGCTATGATCTTGATTTCCTCCACATGTTTATAAAATTATTTATATTAATACCCTTCCACCATTGTATTCCCCCAATCTCAAGGAACTGCCCTTGACCCTTGCTGCAGTTTGGACATAAAATGTCTCCTGAAGGCCACACACTGAAGGCTTGGTCGCCAGCCAGAAGGGTTTGGGGAAGTTTTTGGATCATGAGGGCTCTAATTTCATCACTGGATTAACCCATGGATACTATGGCTTAACCCACAGTATCTATGTGTGTCTATCACACACATACATAGACACACACACACATCTATGTATTTGAACCCAGGATCTACATCTCCAGTTCTTTGTTGTAACGGGGTCTCTTTAAGTTGCCCAGGCTGACCTTGAAATTATGTTCTTCTGGACTTGCCTCCTGAGTAATTGAGATTATGGGGCAGAGGGAGCCACCATGCCAAGCTTCCATTCACACTATATTTTGATGGCATTATTTGGAACTGAAAGGAACCTGAGAGTGTTGAAGGAGTGGGTTGGGGACCTGCCTTTGGGTATGAAGGCCTGTCACCAGCTCTCCTGCTTCACCCATCTCCCATGAGGTGAGCCAGTTTGTTCTAACACATGTTTTCTTCATGTTCTATCCCATCACAGGCTCAGAAGCAATAAAGTTAAGTGGCCATGGATGAAAACCCCTGAAATTGTAAGCTAAAATAGCTTTCCCTTTGTAAGGTGATTATCTCAGGTAGTGTCTCGGTGACACAGTGACCAACACAGCCCTCTGCCCTCCAGTTTCAGTTACATCGTAAATCATGGGTCACAGTTTTTTCTTCTCTTTTCTATCTCTTGTCCTTTAAAGGCATGCCCACACGGGGTGGTAAAAGCATTTACCTATCTTCCATCGCTCCCAAACCACTGCAACTAGGCAAACTCTCTCGTGAGCTTGTGCTCTTCTCTGGCTACTCCCCAGTCCTTGGTAATTTCACTGGTGTCTACTTTCCTGCTCTCGTTTGCTTGTCTTCTGCCGTCCGGCTTTGCCCTGTCTGGTGAACGGCATGAAGATGACTCTTATCTGTCCTCACCTGACACTGAAGGCGACTCATTCCTGGAAACTCTCTTTGGTTTCTGGGACAACCCCTTGGTGTCTTCTGGAATTTCTCTGACTATTCTTTTCTCATCTCTTCTGTGGGTTGATTTCCTTTTAGCTATCCTTTAATATAAGAGTTTTCAAGAGTCTTATCTTAGGTCTCTTCTTTTCAATGAAAATTCTTCCCCCGGGGTAAGCTTGTCCAAGAAAAACTTCAACTACTACCTTTGTAAGATTCACTGTCAAATTTTTATCTGCAGCTTAAATTTCTCAGCTACTTGTGAGGCTGAGGTTGAGAGGATTAAGTCTGAGGCCATCCTGGACAACGCAGCAAGACCGTGTCTCAAAATAAAATAAAAAATGGCTGGGATAGAGCTGGGATATAGCTCAACAGTCCATGATTCAATTGCTGGTATCACCAAAACCAAAAACACAAATAAAAACCAAACGTTAGTGCTTTAATTTTTGACTTTAATTTTGACAAGTCAAAATTCAACCGCCTTGTTGACATGTCTACTGAAATGCCTCACATCCGGTACATCAAACCTGAGCTCAGGTCGTCCCTGAATTATACTTTTGTCCGTTCCTCCCTCTCTCTGACATGCTGGTGATGGCAGCCCGCTTTCAGCTGAGAAATCTGAGGGAGTCTTTCCACATTCTGCCCTTTTTCTTTTAATCAGACTATTAACATTTCATTTAACTTTTTTCTTTCTTTTCTTAACCTCTTACCCTTCTTTTTTGGAGGGCTACTAGGAATGGGACCCAGGAGGCTCCCAGCCCTTCTCCCCTTTTTGACACAGTATCTTGCCAAGTTACTGAGACTGGGCTCAAACTTTGTGATCTTCCTGACTGAGCCTCCCAGAGTGCTGTAATTACAGAGAGGCACCACTATGCCTAGCTAGATACTTTGTCCAAATTTTTATTAGCATATTATTGTTATCTAGTAAATACACTCATTGTGGAGAATAGGTGTATGATTTGCATATCGACCCTTTTTACTTCCCCCTCACCCCCAGGTTCCTTTCAAATAACCAATTATTTGACTTATTAGTCATTTGTGTTGTTTTTAGTCTCAATTTCATTAATTTCTGCTCTTTATAATTTCTTTCCTTCTATGAATTTTAACTTGAATTACTCCTGTCTTTCTAAGTCACTGAGATGTGCCATTAGGAGATGCTCTGTTCTTTTTCTGTGTGCCTTTACAGCTAGCTCTGCTCTCAGAGCTGCTCTCACTGTGTCCTGTAGGGTCTGGCATGTTATGCAGCCACCATCATTTAGTTTTATAAACTTTCACAGTTCTTCCTTGATATCCTCTGTGATCCATTGATTATTCAGTAATGTATTACTTAAACTCCATGTGTGGATGCTGCTGATTTCCAGTTCATTGCACTATGATCAAATAGTATGAGTGCACTGTTTCAATTCTTTCATATGTATTAAAGTGTGGAATACTGCCTAAGTTATGGTCTATTTTGCATAAAGTCTCAGGTGCTATTGAGAAAAATGTTTATCCCATTGTTAGAAACACTGTAGTTAAGTGTTTGCTGTTATTTGAGACAGGGTCCCTCTATGTATTTTCAGACTGGCCTCAATCTCACCGTATAACCAAAGCTGGCCTTGAACTTGTGGTCATCACCCTGTCTCAGTCTTCCAGTGCTAGGACAAAAGGTAAGCACTACCACATCTTACTGAGGTCTATTAAGTCCACTTGTTTAATGGTGTGTTGAACACTGATGTTCAAGTTTTTGTCCGGCTGAGCTAATTATGAGAAAAAGGTATTAAAGACACCTATAAGGTATCTATCTCTCCTTTTAAGTCAAGTAGTTTTTATTTCTTCAGCTGTTTCCCCTGTCGGTATTTTGCTGCTTCTGATCAGTTTTGGCTTGAAGTGTGCTGTGCCCAAAAGTGAGACCGCTGTGTCTGATTCTTCTGGGCTCCAGCTGAATGCAGTCACTGTCCATCCTACACTTTCAGTCTGAGTACTTCCTTGTGAGGTGTGTTGCCTGTAGGTGTTTTTGGTTTTTTCTTGCATTTTAATCCAGTGTGCCACCTTGTGTCTTTTAACTGGGGATCTGAGCCCACATTTAGAGTTATTATTATAACATGTTGATTGGCTCCTGCCATTGCATCATTTTTTCCAGTGCTTATTTCTTTTTCCTTTTGTTTAACTATCCTCCCAGTTAGACATATACTTTCCTTTGGCTTTTTTGGTGGTGCTTGCCTCTTACCTTTGTTTAAGGTTCCTCTAAGTATTTTCTGCAGTTCACACTCAGTGGTCACATATTTCTTTAAGATGTCTTTGTCATAGAAGGTCTTTTCTGTCAATTTTGAAGGTTCGCTTTGCTGGATGTAACAGCCTGGTTTGATCATTTTTTTAAGGGCTTGAAAACCTTTCCTTCAGGTGCTCCTGGCCTGTAAGATCTGTGCTAAGAAGTGTGCAGCTAGAGAAATACCTTGCCTTGGAAGGATAATTCATTCCAAAGCATCTTTATGTCAAAACAGGGAGCATAAAGGAAGAGCCAGTTATGATTATGTGCCGCTCAGTCGCTTGTGCAGAAAGCCACCACTAGTCACTAAGTTAAACCCTCACGAATGTCTGCTCATTGCTGGAAACAGCTGTAGACCAAGTTAATAGTCCAACGTCTGACTGGACTCTGCCAAGGTAGTCTTTGTAAATTACTTGACTTTTTCTCTAACAACTTTTAATATTCTCTTTTTCAGAGTTCTTTTCCAGTCATAGCTATTTGCAATTCTAGATGCCTTTTGTACTTGAATATAGAATTCTTTCCCTAGATTTAGAAATTTCTGTAGTATGGCTTTGGAGAATAACATTTTTTTTTTTTTTGAGACAGGGTCTCGCTCTGTAGTTCAGGCTGGCCCAGAGCTCACTATGGAGCCCAGGCAAGCCTCGAACTCAGCAATCCTCCTGTCTCTGCCTCCCGAGTGCTGGGATGACAGGCATGAGCCAACACAACCAGCGAGAATAAATTTTTTTATATGTTTTGGATCATCTTCTAATTTTTCCTTTATTTCTATATAATTCTGAGGGGTCTTGCTTTGTTTTGTTTTAGTTATCTGGCAGTAGATGGACCCAGCTTTCACAGTATGCTGTTTTTAGGGTATCACTGAGATTATGATCTACTACATCCAGCCTGTCTTCTATTTCTGACGCCAATCTAATCTGATTGCTCTCTAGTGCTATGCCTAATACAGTAACCAAACACCAAACTGGACACAAATGTGCCTCCTTCTTGCATACAGGGTTACTGTAAGTCAGCTTCGTTAATCTCTGGCTACACCATCCGTGCTCCTCTCCAGCAACACCTGAACGCTCACAACTGCTCATGCACATCTTGCTGCTCTGACTGTGCTCACACTGCTGCCCCTCCGACCTTGAGTCACCTAAGGCTCAGTTTCGTCTGCATCTCAGTGAGGAAGCCTTCTCCGATAATGGAGAGAGGATTGGGTGTTATGTCTCTCCACCGTTCAGGTGATACTGAGTACACATCACTGCCATGGTAACTTTACACTTTTAAAATCAATGTGTTTACCTCATTGTTCCTGCAAACATGTCACTTCCAGGCTCTCTGGACTAACACGGCAAGCATTTATTTTGCTCATGAATCTACAATTGGGACGGCAGGGTGGGTGGGGATGACGGAGCTGTGTCTCACACAGCACCAGCTGGTGCATTCACTCCACAGCTGCTCACTCACACAGCGAACCCGTGGGTGCGCGCTGCGCGTTCCTCTGCCTGGGTCTTTCCACAGGGCAGCATGGCTTCACCATAGCATGGGAAATGAGTTCTAGGAGATTGTCTCAAGTGACATAAAACGGAAGCTGCTAGCTGCTTAAGGCCTGAGCCCAGAAACTTTCTGTCCTTTCTGCCATATTTTATTGCCAAGCAGGTAGAGGTTCAGATTCATACACACAGGGCAGACTCTCATCCTTTGATGGAAGACGTATCAAAGAATTTGGGAGGGTGTGCATTTTAAAACTGCCATACTCCTGAGACTGTGACTTCTTTTAGGATCAGCTGACATGGCATGCGTCTGCAGAATGGATTCATTCCAGAACAAATCACCTTCGAAGTCTTTAGTCTCTCCCACTCACTTCCAACAAGCAGGCTGATTCCAGACAATTCGGCCATTCCAGTGAGCAAGAGGATGAAAGCTCAGAGGAAAGTAGGCTTAAAGTCTTAAGGATTTCAGAAATAGGAGGAATTTGTAAGCTAATCAAATTATAGTCCTTTATTTTAATTTAGAAACTGAGGCATGATAGATTTAAAAAATATAGCAAAGCACAGGGGAAGTCAGTTATATAAAAAGAGGTAGTGATTCAGGATTCTCTCTATATAGAGAAGTACATGTTATTACTCTCTTTCTCTGAGCAAGTCAGAGCTAATTAAGCCTCAATCTGAATGAGAATTGTTCATCTTCTTTCTTGTAAAAGGAGTCACTATTGTGCAAATCTTATCCCATTCACAGCTGGCACCATAATTCAATTACCTGACAAAGGTAGTGACAACGTTTTGAGACACACTGACGACTCAGGCACTAGCACTGAAACGCATCCAGCATTAACTAGAACATAAAAAGAGGTGAAAGACCTTTGTGTTTAGACATCTTCAAATGCAACAGACTAAAAGACAGGCGTGAACAATAGCAATATTAGGGTTTGAATTATGATATGTAATGATTCGAGTCAAAGGAAATAAAATATGATGTACACATAAGGATCAGATTACCAGCCTAATATTAAAAGACAAATTCTGATGGAATAAAAAATTTATAAATTAGTTTTGATTTAGGAGAGATGGCTCATCGTAGCCTTTAGAAACAGAAGCACACATTTAGACAGAAAACTATTTAGTCTTTTCCAGGATTTGTGAGAAGCTTCCCAAACACTAGATCTCAGAAGAAAAGTTAAATTGACTATGATGAAAAAGAAGGAAGAAGAGAAGAAGGAGGAGAAAAGAGGGAAAAAATCAAGAAGGGCTCGGTGTGTGACTCACAAGCCTTGATTCCAGCACCTGAGGGGTGAAGCCAGAGGACCTCTGCCGCTGTGAGGCCAGCCTGGGCCACAAAGTGCGCTCGGGGACCACGAAAGTGTGAGGTGACACTCAGGCTCCAAAAGTCCAAAAAAAAGCAGGAAGAAAAAAAAAGACTCTGTGGAAACTGTCAGTTAAATGCGTGGATGGTGGTGTTTTATCAAGATGAAGTAAATCAGTTTTCCCCGAAGGCCTAGACTTCTCCTCTGAAGCCTTCTTGCACTGTGGATCACGTGGCAAGTGGAATTCTGCATCTCACACTTCCCGAGGGAGGGAAGGCACACTACTAATTTACAGTGCAAAATAAAGAGAAGTCACACGGGGTGCTGGGGTTGCAAGAGAACATGAGAAAGACCTTCAGAACAGTCTCTGCACTCCCTGCCTGTGTTTACACAGCAGCTACCACTCCTCACCCCTGTAACAGCAGAGCAACCACAAAACCCCCTGGAATCAATCAGAACTGCGCCTTGGGAAGTAAATCAGCAAAACAATAGGAATTCCCTAAACACCCATCAAGGAAGATTGTATCTTTTTTGCTCAAAGCTAAAAGAAAGTCTGCCCCTGTGGGTTAAATGTTACCAGCAAGTGCTTTCTGGAAGTATTCTAGCAGTGTTCCCTCCCCAGCCTCTACACACATCTGTGCACTCTGAAGCAAGGTTCAGCTTGAACTGTGTTCTTCCCACCTCAGCTTCATGCGAAGCTGGGAATATAGGCATGTGCCACCGTCATGGGCTTGGTCAGTATTTTGTTATGACCCTGCAAGACTGGGGCTGAGTACACAAATGTTCAGAATCTACATATCCCTGCCAATTTACATTCTCTAGATGATAAGCAGATTTAACGTGTAACTCCATGGAGTATAGACATTCCTTAGCATTCCTTAGCATTTGCCTACAGTATTTCAGATGTAAGCTAGTTTTATTTATGGTTGTGCCTCAAGAGGGAGGAAAAGAGCGTTTTCCTACCTTAACTATCAATACAGAAAATAAAATAATGGTCACCGAGAGCTTAGCTTTTGCCAGGCTTGGAGTATTTCACACGCACCTTCCGGTTTAATCCTTGAGACAGTGTGAAGACATGGAGTGCTACAGATAAGAAAGCTGAAGTAGCCGGGCGTGGTGGCTCACGCCTGTAATCCCAGCACTGGGAGGCAGAGATAGGAGGATTGCTGAGTTCCAGGCTTGCCTGGGCTACACAGTGAGCTCAGGGCCAGCCTGGACTACAAAGCAAGACCCTGTCTCAAAAAAAAAAAAAAAAGAAAGAAAGCTGAGACTTACTGACCGGCCCGGGGACACAGCTAATGAGCAAGGCGCCCTGCAGGGCTCTGGGTCTGCTCACCGCTTGGGGCCTGGCTCCTAAAGGGTCGCTGCCATCCGAAGGTACCTATCCATTCCGCTACCCAGTGCATTGCTTGTACAGACTGTTAAAAGCGTTTGTTCATAATGAAATATCTAGAAATGAATGAGCACAATTAACTAAATTTTAAACCATCAACTGCCAGATTAAAATGTTCCTTCAATTATAAGCTGTCTTTCCATTTCACGCATCAAGAGAACAATGTCC
This sequence comes from Thryonomys swinderianus, assembly GCA_004025085.1. Lineage (NCBI taxonomy): Eukaryota > Metazoa > Chordata > Mammalia > Rodentia > Thryonomyidae > Thryonomys > Thryonomys swinderianus. Next base: position 14,110 of record PVIC010017901.1, read on the forward strand.
CTTATTAGACTTTGTTGACACACACCAATTTTGGATATTCAAATATAAGAAACTACATGAGGTATGAACAAAATATACAGTGAATATTTAAATTTTAAAAATTCATTACAAACTGGGGTGGTGGCAAATGCCTGTCATGTAGCACTTAGGGGGCTGAGACAGGAAGATCATGAGTTTGAGGCCAGGCTAAACTACTTACCAAGACTCCATCTCATAAATAAAGGGAACAACATACTGATTACTATTAATCCCCCTCAAAACACTCTCCTATATTTTTCAGTCACATAGCATGCTTTTAGACAGGTTAAATGCTCTGGACACCATTTTACCTACTTGCTCAATTTTTTTTTGAGATAGGGCCTCACTTCTGTAGTTCAGTCTAACCTTAAACTTGCCGCGATTCGCCTGTGTCAGCTCCTCACATGCTAGGATTACGGACCACCGTGCCAACTCTGCCACTGTCCCACCGAATATGCTTCTCCAGTCTCTCTGAGCAGCCTCCCTTTCCCGGCTGCGCCAGAGCTGGTCTGACTTCTGTGCTGAGGGCTTTCCTTGGTGACTCCTTCACTCGTGAAGCCTAACAGTTTCCAGGCGGCATTGCTCAGCATGCTTTCAGTGACTCTTTCCCCAGATGGAGTCGACAATCTGCCCAGGGTTTCCCTCCAGTCACAGTGTGGCAAGCTCTCAACTCCTGTGAAAAAGCCTACACTACACACTTCTGCATCTGGAGCGAGGTCTTCCGGGGCCGCATAGTACAGCAACCACAGGGGAAAAAGACCTGAAACTTTAGCTCTAAATTCGAATCCAGCAGCCACGGTGGCTTGTGTCCTCTCCTCTCAGGTCTGCTGCCTGTCTTCCACCTTAACTATCCCCTCAGGTCCCCTTGCTGATGCTGGCCCGGTTGCTCTGCACCCCAGAGCAGCTCGTAAGCCTCAGTGCTGTGCTGGCACAGGTTCTGGACAGGTTGCACAGCGCTGCCCATACAGTATTAGGATGGCTGCTAGAACAATAAGCACAGCAAGGCAGGCCTTGGCCTTGCCACCCCCCATGTTTTTGCCATAAAATGTTCTGTGCAAGAAATGCAACCATGTCACACAATGTTCCTGGCCAATGCACTGAAGTGTTTTGTTTGGGCCGAGGATGTAGCTCAAGGGCACAACAGCCTGCCTGGCACTTGCAAGGTCCCAAGTTCAATCCCCAGCACCACCACCCTACAAACTGTTCTGTTCAAATAATTGTTCTGTTCAACATCTGTTTCCAGATGTTTCTACCTAAAATTTCAAGAATGTTCTGTCAACTCCACCCCAAGAGATTCTGCCTCTAGCTATGTCTGTACCCTAAAAAGTTCTTTTCAACTTCCTTTCCCCACTTTCACTCTCACTGTAGCTCAGGGCTCAGAATTCAGAGTGCTTAAACTCCTCTCAGCCAGCTGGCATAATACAGCTCGGTTTTTCTCCATCTCTTTGAGTGACTTTCACATTCTACAGTCTTCAAATTGCTGTAGCTGTAAGGCTAAGCTGTCTCACTTTCCCCTAACACAGTGACATCTCCCCTTTGACCCTGGAAGCAATCAAGGATGCAGTTCTATAAGTCTTAAAACTTTAAGACAAGAAAGGCTCTTGGTAAATCCCTGTATTATGAAGACTAGGCTTAGACATTTGGACCAAGTGGAGATTATCATGGTCATGGAAGACAAATTTGGATTTGAAATTCCTGACACTGATGCAGAAAAGTTAATGTGTGTACAAGAAATTCTGCATTACACTGAAGGATGTATATGAATAAAATACTAGACTCCTTTTCCTTATAGAGGATCCAATGTCATCCTCACAGAGCAACTCTTCTTTTTAACTCTTGTATTTAAGTTGTCTTGTTTTGTCCTTTGAAAATAAATTGATAAAGTAACAACAAAAAATTGAATCTATTTCTGAAACAGTCTCACTGGACCTTGGACAAACTATTTAAATTTGCCTTAAAAAGATTCGGTTTCTTTGATCTATAATGTGGGGTTAACAAAGACAGCTTGCAAATAATGGTGAAGATTAAATCAGCTAATCTATGAAAATTATCATGTTTATGTGGGGCTGGGGGTTGTAGGGAGGGCAGGGGAATGGGATTCAATGAGAATCAAGATGTGGCAAGTACAGGTACAAATTCTCAATGTGAGTGTGATCATAATGTATATATAACATGTATCGATAAAATAAATTTTAAAAATGATGTTGCCTAATTCATAATAGGCAAAATTCATGATTACTATTACCAGTTAATTAGATCCTCTTTTGCCCAGAAACTTAGAATGATTTTACTTAAAAATTTTTTTCTCTTGCACTGACATATTATTAGCCAAACATACACAAGCCTACTTACTTCAAATCACAAGGGCAGGGCCAAGATTGTAGCTCAGTGGCACCATGCCTGCCTGGCAAGTACAGAACTCAATCCCAGCACCGTGAAAATCACCCCGCAACGAGCGAAAATCACCCAAAAACCACAAGGAGACCTATGATAAAACTTCCCACTGTTTCATAAGGACTTCCACCCTAACACCCCCCAAACCATTTAGTTCTTGCAAAGATCAATACAGATACATATCTGGTTTTGGTCTTTTGAGACAGTCTTGCTATACAGTGTTCAGGTTGGTGCTTCACTTAGTATGTATCCCAGGTCAGCCTCAAATTCAAGGTGACTCTCCTGCTTCTGCCTTCAAGTGCTGGGATTATAGGCATGTGTCATCATTCCCAGCTACTATATTTCCCTAATGCATTTCTGGAAATTTCATGTGTTTTGAGAATGGATTTCTTTTGGGGGGGGTAGTTGTTTCTTCTGACCCCTATGCCCTCTAGCTTACCTCCTGAGTTTAGTCTTTCCTTTCCTTTTCTTTCTTTTTTAATCAAACTTTTTATATTTATTTTTTTTTCTTAGCAGATTTTATGCTTTTTTTTAATTGAATTCTTTATTGGTACAATTTATATACATCTCAAAATCACATATAACATTGGGAAGTTTGTACCAGTATATGCCACAAGTTAATTCTCATTTTATATTTATTTTTGAGACTGTGTCTCACTATGTAGTTCAGGCTGGCCTTGAACTCATGGTGATCCTCCTACCTCAGTCTCCCCAGTGCTGGGATGATAGAAGTGCACCACCATGCCTGCAATTAGTATACTTTTAGTTAATTAATTTCTGTGGTCTTGGGATAGAACTCAGAACCTCTCCCATGCAGGTACATCTCTAGTTTCCTAACGGGCACAGGCACTATTGACATTTATCTACTCTATCTTACTCCCTTGTTATGAAAACAACACATTTTTATCATATAGCCTATAATCCCAGTACATCTGAGGCTGAGGCAGAAAGAACACTGAGAGTTCAAGGTTAGCTTGAACTATGTAGCAAGACTCTGGTTCAAAAGCCAAAAACCAATACATGAACAGATTTTACCGTAGAAACTTTTAGCATACATCTAATATAACTTCAAGTCACTTGAGTCTTACTGTCAAAGATAGCCAGCTTTAATAGCAGCACATATGTATGATTTTAGATTATTTTTATATAACATATCATAAATCTATTTTGTTTTTGAGACCGGGCCTCACTACATAGTTCAGACTAACTTTGAGCTCACTCTAACCCAGGGTGGCCTTGGACTCTAGGTGACCCTTCTGCCTCTGGGCTCCCCAGTGCTGGGGTGCAGGCATGTGCCATCAAGGCAAAACTTAAACCACCGTATTTAAAGATCAACATTCAGCATGATATAAAATATAACAGCTAAGGAACTGAGGGTGTGGCTCAATGCTACAGTACTTAACATCCCTGAGACCCTGAGATAGATTCCTAGTACCACAACACATATACATACATACATACATAAAACAATGATTGAAAGAGATATAGGTTAAAATAATGAGAATCACAAGAAATAGTCACAATAATTCCAGATAATATGAATTCATGAGAAGAAAAGTGAAAGAAGTAAAAGTGGATTATCTGTACTTAAATATTTATTTGCAGTAGGGAAGTAATAATCTTTTCATGCTATAAACATTCTATTCTATGTAATGATACAGATAAAACCAGTCTCATTAGACTATAAAACTATCTTAGTTTCTTCTGAGGTAATTAAAAGAAGCCTAGAAATTTTGAAAAGATGGAGAAGGGCATCATGTGATTAAAAAAAATAAATGTGAGCATCTTTATAATTCTACACGAAAAAGCATGTATTTAAAAGTGGTTTTTGCCGGGCGTTGTGGCTCACGCCTGTAATGCCAGCACTCGGGAGGCAGAGGCAGGAGGATTGCTGAGTTCGAGGCGTGCCTGGGCTACATAGTGAGCTCTGGGCCAGCCTGAACTACAAAGCGAGACCCTGTCTCAAAAAAAAAAAAAGTGGTTTTCAATGTCCATACCACCTTAACTAAACTTAAAAATCTAAGACCTGTCTTTAATGTTTAAAAAAATTTTGTTTTAAATCTCAGATTACTATCAGAATTTCAGGGGTTTTTTTTGTGTGTAAAAGAGGAGTGCTGTCTATTCTTCCGTGATGGCCTCTGGCTCTCCATCCCGTGGTATGGGAAGGAAACTTAGGTCAGTCAGGAGGGTCATGTTGCTTTGCTTTCATGGCCAAAGGTGGAGAAAAGCCAGCCTTATAAATGTGGATGACAGGAGTCAGCAGCATTTAAAGTCTCTATTTGTTTAGGAGTAAACAGGGATATGTTTTGATCAAAAATTCTTCAAAGTGACAAAATTGCTTTGTCAACTCAATGAAACTTGAGTTCTAAACATTCCCCATATGAGAAGAAAAAAAAAAATCCAGATGGGTTTTTAGCTGTGATGTTGGAAGTACCATACATGCTACACTTTCAGACAGATTTAAACTTCCTGCCTCCCTGAACTTATTTTCAGAAATATGCTTTTTGAGAACTGTAATTAGGGAAGTGGACTCTGACACCAGACTGTATGAACTTTGGCTCTGGCACTTATTAGCTGGGCGCCCTCAGGCAATCTAACTGATCCTTCCCCATTAATATGTAAAATACTATCTGCATCTATTTCCCATGACTATTTTCAGTACTACTTGAAGTAATACATGAAAAACCTAAGAATAAGACCTGGAAGCACCTGAAGGTAATCAGGGAGTCTCACCGCTATGACTGGACTATAACAACTTACATCGTGTCAACCAATGAAGCTGAGTTTTACCCCTTTAAGTTTCAGTCAATATAAAATTTTCAAATCTGTTAAACTCTGGCAGATGCTTGCAACGGCAGAGCTTCTGCTTAGTGCCCCAGAAAAAGGGCAATATCTTTTCAGCATGTATTTCTTTCCAGCACATTTCCTTCTGACATGATAAAAAAGGTCATAAAGGGCCGGAGGGTTAGCTCAGTGGTTCCGGCACCTGCCTCGCAAGCGTAAGGACCTGAGTTCGATCCCCGGTTACCACATATAATGCTGGGCGTGGTGGCTCACGCCTGTAATCCCAGCACTCGGGAGGCAGAGACAAGAGGACTGCTGAGTTCGCGGTGGCTTGCCTGGGCACCATAGTGAGCTCAGGGCCAGCCTGAACTACAAAGCAAGACCCTGTCTCCAAAAAAAAAAAAAAAAAAAAAAAAGGTCATAAAAAGAAAAAAGAAAAGGTTATAGTTTGGTTATAATTCTTTTTTTTTTTTTGAGGCAGGGTCTCACTTTGTAGTTCAGGCTGGCCCTGAGCTCACTCTGTAGCCCAGGCAAGCCTCAAACTCAGCAATCCTCCTGCCTCTGCTCCTGAGTGCTGGGATGATAGGCGTGAGCCACCACAGCCGGCGCTGTGGTATGTGGTATTGATTGCTGGTGGGTGTGACTCACCATACCCAGCACTGTATGTGGTTACCGGGATTGAACTGAGGACCTTGCGCTTGCGAGGAAGGCTCTGGAACCACTGAGCTAAATCTCCAGCCCTTGGTTATAATTCTTAACATTAACATCTTCAATTCATCTGGGATATAGTTGTATATAAAGTGTAGATTTAACATATTCTTATTAAAACATTAACCAGTGGTTCTAAGAACTTTAATTGAATAAGCCAACTTTTCATGAGTCACCTGAAATCGCACACCACAATCTTATATGTGTTTATTAGGATAGTTGTCTATTATTATTCCCCTATTGGAGTTTAAGTTTAAAAAGGGACAGTTACTTTGGTTCTCAATGATTCCTAGTACTTAAAATAAGAATACTTGTCTCTTTATGAATCACTGAAAATGGCTTTCGTCTTGATCTCCTGAGTGATTACCCCAGAGTGGATTTTCTTTTTTGGGGGTGGGGCTGTCTTGAGACAGAGTCTTGCTGTGTAGTCCTGGCCAGCCTTGAGCTCACTATGTAGCCTACACTGGTTTTGAAGTCATGACAATCTTCCTGCCTCAGACTCCTGAACAGTGAGAGTGTAGGCCTGCGGCACCACATCGTTCTAATATCCCTTCAAATTCTCTTTGTGATCTACTGTAAATCATACAAATGTTTGACTGACTTGGTAAATTAAGTACTTTCTGTAGGATACAAAACACACTGTATGGTTACTAAAACAAGCTCAGTGAGATTCAGCCTTCTCCACACTTCTGTGTGTGTGGATATTAATTTGCTATGAAAGAAATGAGTTCCAAATTGCAATACCAGCTGTGATTTTTCTAATCCTTGCACTTGGGTTTTGAGGAAAACAAAGTTTCACGATCACTCTTCTGCCAGTGGTCAGTGCATTTTTAACAGTAAAAAAAGAATGAAATTGGACAGTATAATACTCTTTGCTACAAACTCTACAATAACAGCAGCACTAGAAATTTCTCCAGTTGCCTGTGATTTATTTTTAATCCTGCCATTATTAGTATTTTAATCCTTGTCTTTAACAGAACAGGGTGGTCAGTGTGTGGTGAATGTCTGGTTTCATTTTAAACTGCACTGTTCTACACTCTTCCCCCACTGGCCACACAGATAAAGTTTTCTCTCCACTCTCCCCACCCCCAGGCTCTTTGACACAGCAGTGAAGAAGCACCAGCTCCCCACGTTAACAAGTTTCCCCCATTCTCTTTAGCCAACAAGGACAAGCATATTAGGAAGTTATTTATCTCATTTCTATCTGTTATGGCCGAACCTTACAGTTTCTTTATCTTAAATTTCACTATTAATGTTAATAAAATACCATTTTTGGAGGCTCCTAGACTCTTGCCTTCAGCCTGCCTGCCAAGATGCTGAGAAACACTTTGCACTGCAGATCCCTGTTACTGGGCTGTTACATTAATCTCTTTGGGGAAATCCTTTGTCATGAGCAGTACTACTCACCATGTTAACAACTGCTACTTGAAATTAATTCTGTGCCACTTGTAAAAAAATCATCTTTCTGAGGCTTTTAAATTCTAACTAGTAACTTGGTTGGCTCCAACATGCCTATATATTATTTTCAGGGTGGATACACTTGAGTGGGGTATTCTGTGTGTCCCTCAAGGTCAAATGATCTTTGTGTTGCCCTTTTAAGGAATGATGGGCCAATAGTTGCACAAGTGAGAAACACCCTTTCGCCTCTCCTGTCCCAGCTGATGCTCCACTGTTTCTAGGTCACTGCACACAGAATGATTTCTTTCCTTTTAGACAGTCATTTCTTGCCTCACTCCACCCTACCTCATCCCCAGACTTCTGGATGTAATTTCCTCATCTTTGAAAGAGAACAATTTTGCTAGAATACATTTAAAAGTAAATCTTTCATCATTATTTTACTTTTACTATTAACAGCTGTATTGAGTTACAATTCATGGGGGGATGGACACTCATGAGCCCTCTGATGTAAAGATAAGTGATTCTCTACTTGTTCTCATTCTTAATAGTTAGTGTTGAATGTTGCTTGTCCATGTCATCAATTTTTCCTTTCACAGTAGAAAGAGATCTGTGATGTCTTCTAACTCAATCCACTATTCATTCTGCTTTATTGAATTTCTACCCTCTCACTTGGGCTAGCAATATGTAGTCATGTACAGTCTACATGTAGACTTGTAATTGAGCATGTACTCTCATACTGAGAACTGAAAGAGCTCTATCAAAAATTATCCGGGGATTTAGCAAAATATTTTAGGCTCAAGTAAAAGGAAACTTAAAAAGGAGTGTGCATTACTATGACCCACACCCAGCCTGCAGTCCGTCTTCGGGCTGATCTTGCCAGGAGTCAGCCCTGAAGTGCTCTCAGTCACAGGTTGGGCATGTGTTGTGCTAGCAGTGGAGGAATCTCTTCTCCAGCCCCTAGTGACTATCTGTGGCACCGTTTCAAAATGTTTTCCTTGTCTTTTTCCACAACTATGCTGGGGCTCACTCAGTCTCTGCCTTGCAACTCTAAGATGAGGGGCACTGTGAGCACTTGCAAAAGGCATTCCATATAGCATGAGATGCTCTAGGATGACAAGTTCTTGCTGCTAGCTGTGTGCACAGTGCCACTCCCATGTTATCTGTAGCAGTAAGGATGTTTTCCATTAAATTTGGACTTTAGAGGAGATACGACTGGCCCTGGGTGGCAGAGGTGGTAGAGACGCATGCGGTTTCAGATGTAAACAAAGCTCAGCACCCTGAACCTGAAGCCTACCTCATTCCCATGGATCCCCTTGCCTGTGGCTGCCTTTCTGCTCTCTTCCCTCTCCTTTGCTGGCTCAGTCTTCAAATATGCTTTACATCTTACGCTCTCCCGATTTCTCCAATGTGTACCTCTTCTTTCTTCCTGGTTTTCCAGGCCCAATTCTCATGCCCTCTTGTCTTCTCATTCTGTATTCACTTACTAGGCAGCCGCATCCCTGCCTGGCTTCCGCTGTCCCTGTAGTGGTTTTCAGGGTATTGTATGTAACAGAATATACTTAACCTCATCTCTCCCCATGGTAGTTCTCAACCATAGTGTTCAAAGGGCATTACAGCTTGAAGAGCAAGGTATGGTCTGAGACATCAGTCTGGTGAATGATACCATGATGCACCGACATGTCTGCTACTGGTGCTTGGAAGCCCTTGCCACTAGACTCGACAGAGAGTCAGTGACCTGTTTACCACCACATCTGTCACAATAGTTCAACAAGTAATTGCTGGTGGAATGAATTCAGTCATTACATTCTGTGAGTTCCAATTCCTATCTTTTCAGGTAATCCACTTCTTCCCACCCTTACTGTAAGTACTTAGGTTAATTAAAATCACCACTACTCCTGCTACCTGGTTCACTATCAGTCACCCAGTCATCAGTTCTGAGCTTCCCAATGCACTCTCCATGCTACAGTCAGAGTTATCCTTCTCAGGCAAAGATCAGTTCTTATCACTCCTCAGTTGACAGCCTTTAAGAAAAACAAAAAACAAAAAGAACCAAATTTCTGATCATGACAGTAAGTCCATAACCCTCTTGGCTTTGTGTGTGGTACTCCTTCAGCTTGGGGGCCCTGTTCAGATGTCACCATGGAGATTTCTGATGCCTCTGAGGTGAACTGAATACTCATGTGATGTTCACCCCAAATTTTCTAGTACTTCTGCTACTGAGTCTTCTTTGCATTATATCTGCCTGTCTCTCTGTCATGAGTGGACTAGCGTTTTTTGTCCAGTGGGGACCTCAGGGTCCTGTGCAATTCCCGGTGGAGAGCAGTCATCAATGAACATATGCGAATGGCCGCTTCAGAATTCCAACACATGACATGATCTGAACCAACTGTGACCCATAAATAGGGACTAGGTGGTCCATGAGCGACACAAAATAGTAACCAACATTTTATGTGTATATACATTTTTTGAGGATAATTTTCAGAATGTTCAGTCAATAATCCTAATAATTTTTTGACTTTTTATAAGGTTCTATATTTTATTTGGAAATAATACTGTCAAAATGATTTTGGTATTTTTCTACATGAACTTGCTATAATCTTGGATTTATGTACAAGTATAAAGCTACCATTTTATTTTTGATATATGCCCTAGAAGGGTAATAATCCTAAAATTTAAGAAATGCTACTTTTCTGTTTGTTAAGAAAGCAATATTCTATGGCACATTAAAAACTGACTATAGCACAATTAATACTTCCATGTAACACAACCCAAAAGACATAGACACAAACTCAGAGATTTGCTTAATGACATCAAACCTTCATGGTAAAACTTTTACTAACAAGAGGCAAGAATCTGAGTATTCAGGTTTTTAGGAGACTAAGAAACACACAATGGCAGAAAAGAATGTAGAAAGGCAGGAGAGAGAGGCTGCCCAGCCTACTCTGCACTTTTATAAGGCTCTGTGCAGCCCGGGTAGGCAAGGATACAGCGGCACTTTAACACTACTTCAGATGTCCGGGTGCAGCCCCGCCTCCACCACCTACCCAGCTGTCTTTTCAGGTCCGCAGATGAGTCCTGCCTGGACCCTGACCTCCAACAGAAGGGAAGAGACAAAGGACGAGGAGAGCGATGCCCAGGGCTCAGGGCCAGAGAGGCGGGGTTGGACTGGGTCAGCACTCAGGTAACTGTCTTTCAAGGATTCTCTGTCTTTCTAGAACCCTCTACTTCCTGTTTGTAGCAATCTTGACAACGTATCACATACTTTGATAAAATGAGGAGGTGGACCTCTGAAAAGTACAAGTTGTTCTGGAAGTTCTAGGTATTATAAGTACTGAGCATGTTCACCCTCCTCCTATTAATTAAACATATACTGAGGGACAGGACTATGATTTTTTTAAAAGAAATTTTAAAATTTGTCCTATCAGCACATCACATACTGTATTGTTCCTTTTGAAAATGCGAAATTTTATGAAATTCTCTTACTAATGCACTAAGGTAGGAGAGGCACATTACAATTTCCTCTCAATCAGAAGAGCCAAAAGGCTTGCTCTGAGTACATGGAGGCTGCCTTCCCTTGCATCACACTGCGGGGCCTATAATGCAGCGATCCGTCTTACAGCCAAGATGTCCGGCTGTAAAGCAAACCTTGCTCACAGGGAGCAAAAATCAGACCTTCCCCTGCCTCAGCACCAAATTTCATCCAAGGGAAAAGGGAAGCCATAGGAGGGAGAATTTGGTCAAAGGGCATAGAGAACTAACTGATTAATCCACATCTAAGTGATTAGGAATGGCCCACGATTATCTGCATGGAGATTCAGTCTCAGGGCACTAAACACTAGTGTCCCTGGAGAGCTCATACTAGCATCATGGAAAACGGTCTCACAAATGCACTCTATCTGCCAGTAATCTCATAGGTCCTTTTGCTGCAGGGCTCCAAAAGTATAAATCAATAAAACTGTGACTGTTAAAACAATTTTCTAGCCAAGTGTGGTGGCATATGCCAGTAATCCTAGCACTCAGGGAGCTGATGGTGGACGTGGCGAGTGCAGGTCAACCTGGGTTACATGGCAACTTCAAGGCTCGCCTAGACTAACAGCAAAAGCCTGTCTCAAAGAGACTGAAAAACCCCAACTTGTTAAGAAAGGGCAAAAGGCAGATGTGATGGCGCATGCCTATAATCCCAGTACTTGAGGGTGAGGCAGGAGTGAGGCCAGCTGGGATCCGTACAGAGTTCAAGGCCAGCCTCAGCTACTTAGTGAGACCCTGTTTCAGAAAACAAACAAACAAACAAAAAACCTTATAAAATTCTACAAAAACATTTTCAACATTCTGTATTTAAAATTTTTTTAAAGAAAAAATTCAAAAATTTTTAAATGTTAAAAATAAGATCAGGTAGAAAGAGATAGACATGAAAACAGGATTGCTCTAGGTAAATTCCTGATAAATTTAATGTGAAATTTAGTTATTAGTGATCAGGTTTTGTTTTTGTTTCTAACTTTTATTATTACATGTTTGCAGTACACAACAACTATATTCACTGAATGTACATCCAGTATATTCACTGACTTGAACATGTACATAACGTATTTCAGTTCCTTTCCCTCTCCCCCCTTTTACTTGTCAGCATCAGATTCCTTTATGTACCTTGTAAGAACTCATGAAGTTAACTGTCATATGTACAGACTGGAAACCAGACTAATAGGACAAATTGTATATATACTGTCCACACTGAGCTGTAATACCTTTTTGTTTTTTCCTCTTACGTTTCATCTACCAATGACTCAAGTTTATCTTCCTTTATGGCAGAGTACAGTAGCACTCCACTGTGCATAAACATCACACTTTAAAAATCTATTCCTATGCCAGACGTGGTGGCTCACGCCTGTAATGCCAGCACTCGGGAGGCAGAGACAGGAGGATTGCTGAGTTTGCGGCGGCTTGCCTGGGCACCATAGTGAGCTCAGGGCCAGCCTGAACTACAAAGCGAGACCCTGTCTCAAAAAGCAAAAAAAAAAAAAAAAAAATCTATTCCTCTGTGGATAGATATGTAGGCTGTTTCTAAGATTTAGCTATTTATGAAATGAACTGCTATAAAGATGAGTATGAGTGGATCAATGTGGTATGATCACTTTAACTCTTCTGGGAAAGTATCTATAAGGGAACTGGGGGGTTAAATGGAATTTTTACTTTTAGTTCCTTGAGGAATCTCCATACTGATTCCCATAGTGGTTGTATCAGTTCACAGTCTCACTTTCTCCCATAGCCTTACCAGCATTTATTAATGGTTGATTTCTTTATGGTAGCCATTCTTTCTGGAATGAGATGGAATCTTACTGTTGTTTTAATTTGTGTTTCTCAAATGGCCAGTGATGCTGAATGGTTTTTCATGTATTTATTGACCATTTTTATTTCTTCACCTGAGAAGTGTTGATTCATTTCAAATGTCCATTTTTAAACTAGGTCTTTAAATTTGGGGTCTAATTTTTTTCAGTTCTTTATATATTCAAGATATTAGTCCTTTGTGTGAGGGGTAACTGTAAAATTTTGTCCATTCTGTCGACTGTCTTTTCACTCTTCACTGTTAATAGCTTCCTTTGCTGTGCAGTGATCAGTTATTTTGGAGGGAGTGAAGAGAGGACAATAAGAATGGGAGAGAAAGGAAAAAAGTGGTGTTTGACAAAATCCCAGCAAAATGTGTACTACTTAGGTAGATTATCTTATTTTTTTTAAATTTCAAGATTCACATAAGAGTTGTAGTGGGTTTTCCCTGTTATTTACACTAACAGGCTTTTTGGTAAGAAACTGATGTAAAGGAATTATTGAAATCTGATTTAAATTTCACTATATTCATAAATAGTTGAGCAGGTTACACAAAACTTGTGCTTTCCTTTTTCTGTAATACTGCCTAGGACTTCAGCTCTTTCAAATGCTATTAGGAACGTTCTGAGGAAACAGATGAAAATGGAAGAAAAACATCCTGCCACTTCCCTCACTGTCCGCTCTGCTTCATCCCCACCCTCGGGCTGGCAGAGCTGGGTTAGTCTCACATCTGCCTTAGGTTTCACTGCTGGGAGAGACCTGGGTTAGGAAGCTATGTGAGTAAAAGCCAGGAACTATGCTAACTGCTGAGAGCCAGGAGGGGCCGAAAGACCAGCACTGGAAACAAGCTGGAGGTTGGGAGGTTGTCAGAATGTGCATCTGTAATACATATTCCATTCAGCAGATGGACATGGAATCTGCACAGGCAAATAAATAATACCCAGAAGAAATGGGTTTATAATCACCATGATGATATTGGTTAGTATTCTCTAGCTGAAATATGCATATAAGAAGCTTTTATTTGGGCCGGAGATTTAGCTCAGTGGTTCTGGAGCCTGCTTTGCAAGCGGAAGGCACTGAGTTCAATCCCAGTAATCAGGTACAATGGGGGATGCGGTGACTCACAACCACCAGCAATCAATCCTATGTACTACAGTGCCGGGCGTGGTGGCTCATGCCTGTAATCCCAGCACTCAGGAGGCAGAGGCAGGAGGATTGCTGAGTTCGAGGCTTGCCTGGGCTCCATAGTGAGCTCAGGGCCAGCCTGAACTACAAAGCGAAACCCTGTCTCAAAAAAATTAAAAAAAAAAAAAAGAAGCTTTTATTAGAAAGTTCTTAATAGGCTTCTTCTGGAAAGAATTATTCTGCTGAAGTACAGAACAGAAAGGAAACAACACATGACAATGGGAAATCCAGCAGACCCCACAACTGACACCTGTAAGATATCATTCACCTCAATGAGCCCTGCAGTCTCTGAACCTGACCTCCTGACTGGGCCCAAGAATGTAGGCTCACGCTAACGAAAGTCACAAAGACACACATTTTTAGACTTTACTAGTTCTCCATGAACAGAAGCAAGCACGTCTGTACCAATCAGCCTGACAGTGAACTATCTTTGGAAATAACCAGGGGGTAAACTTGGTGGGTGTAGAAGCAGAGCACATGCAGTTAATGGGGCAGGGTCAATGTAACATGGCATGAAGCCCTGCCAGTCTATAAGGCAGGGATGCCTCCCTACTGGGCCAAATGAAAGCTTGCTTCTACCTGGTAGTGGTTTCTTGGGTACCACAGCAACTTAGAGAGAAAATGATTTTCTGATGGTGATTGTATGTGTTGTGTGCTTGCATGAGTGTGTGTCAGAAATCAGTATCCTCATTAAGTCAAACTCAACTGTTACTATACTGAAGATATCTGAATGTTTCTTAAGATGGCAAAGAGAGTTGTCTTTCTTTGTCTTAACCTGCTAAGCTTCTTTCACTTCCACTTGAATCTGGTGAATCACTGCAGAGGCCATTCCCATTGCCCTGGTTTCTGATCAAGGCAATACTACATGATGAACTTTACATTTGCCACAAATCCATAAAGTCTTAGTTAAACTCAAATCAACTTATATTTACTGTGTCAACTTTACATCCACTGTTGTGCCAGGTACAAAATAATAGTGTCACGAGAGCCTCCAAGGAATGTTTATTTGCTGATGTCTGTAACCTTTTATAAGTTATATTTCCTTGGTCACTTTTCACCCGTATTAACAGCCTTTCTTCTAGGTATCAGGATTTACTAGGCACAAGAAAAATAAAGACTGACACCATACTGTCTGGGTTCTTTTAAGAGCATATAATTGCTGGCGTGGTGGCACACATCTCTAATCCCAGCATTCTGGAGGCTGATGCAGGAGGATAGCTGTGAGTTTCAGGCAAGCCTGGGCTACATAGTGTGTTCAAGGAGAACTTGCAACACATAGAGACTCTAAAAAAAAAATAAGATACATTTACAAAAAAACCCCATCAATAACAAACCACCCAAGTATTGTACACTGGAGCCCCAAGAAGGGAGAGTATTCTATCTAGGGACAGACAGAAATCATTAATTATCTTTTAAAAAATCTAATTCTAAAAGAATAGCAAGTTCTGATTATTTAAAAATTTTAAATACAGTATTATAAAGCAAAATACTGTCATTTTTCTTGCTTCTTCAACCCCATCTCTCAAGAATGACAGTACTTTCAGATCTTTTCCTATGTATATGAAACACACTCTTTTATACAAATATAAATATAGGGCTGGGGATTTAGTTAAATTGGTACTGGGCCTACCTTTCAAGGACAAGGGCCCAAGTCAGATCCCTGGTACCACCAAAAAAAAAAAAAAATTTGTATGATTATATAAATGTACAACATTTATAGATTACTAACTACCCTGTGTGTAAACAGTGTGTGTATGTGTGTCCCTACTCACACTCTTGTTTATAGATAGGGAATGACTATAAAGGCACGATGGTAAGTACTTCCAGGGACTTGAATTGGAAGCCATGAGTTATCTCTTCGCTTTTTCTATATAATACTCACATAACAAACACATATTACTTTCACAGTTAGGGGCAAAAATCAGATTAACAACATATACGCGAAGGAAAATACATTTGATAACAAAAATCAAGAAAAAAAAATAGACCAGAACACAGCAATTATTGGGGAGGGGTTCTTGGGCAGCGTATGATACGCAGTGGGTCCTGGGACTCGTGGGGCCTGGAGCCAGAGGGAGGAGGAGTGGGAGGTCAAGGAGAGCTGTATTCTGAGCAAGTATTAGGGAAGAAATGAAAACGGTACCCAGAGAAGGTCAGGAGGGAGTGCAGCTGGCTCATGCTTATTCCAACTTACATCAAGACAGAGGACCAAGAGGACGAAAGAGAACCATAGCATAAAATGTGGAATGCCATCGATATTAAAGGTTTATAACTCATTTAGTAGGAAACAAATTATTGTAGGTCACTTCACAAGGAAGTAATATGAGATAATATGAACCTCATGGAGTAGTACAAAATGAGAAGAACATGTGAAAACCATTGGTAACTTGCCAGCAATTACAGGTTTTATTAAATAAACTACACGAAAAGTTGCATGGGAGAGAGACTCCCTTGGTGTTCTTGCACAATGTGCATTACTGGGGAAGAAAAGACCCAGGGCAGGGAGCTCCCTTAGCTGTGCGATGCACCTGAACGAGCTTGCCCAGTTTCACAATCCAGAAGTGCTGTGGCTGTTCTCCTCACAGGACTGCTGCAAGGGCTGGATGCACACCAAACAGCACAACCAAAACACTCGGGTTCATGTCTTCTCGACTGCTACAATGTTCAGATACATGACAAACCCCATCCCAGGAATGGAAAAGATGAAGCCAAGATATTTTTTTCTAAATAAATAATCTACTTATTGGATGAAGGGAATAGAAGAACAAAAGGCAAAGATTTCCAAGTCTCCCCAAGGAGAAACAGATGGAACAGAGATGTCTCGGACAGCAACTGACTACATTTGTGCTCCACAGCTTGCCTGGAGTCTTGACAGTCTCCTCATGTGAGTTTCATCTCGTGCCTCTGTTCACTGGCTCAACAACCAGCCCCACCTTGTGACAAGGAGTTTTCCTTGTGTCAGTACAAAGAGGGCCTGCAATTACTAAAATAAGTGCATTTATATTCATTTGGCTTCAGGAAAAAATTTCAAGGAGGCACACAATTTAATAGAATCGAGATCTGTAAAACTATTATCTATCTATCTGTTCATCTGCCTGCCTGCCTGCCTGCCTGCCTGCCTGCCTGCCTGTGTCTGTCTGTCTATCTATCTATCTATCTATCTATCTATCTATCTATCTATCTATCTCTCTCTCTATCTATCTAGGGCTACCAGGGGTCAAATAATCATTTACTTCAGTGGGCTAAACCTTGCAATAGTTTGTTAAAAGTAAAAGAACAAAACAAAACAAAACAAAAACCCAAATCCCACATATGACTTTAAGGAAGAAAAATTCTACATAAAATACTTCACAGAATGAATCATTTTTAGGGTTTAAATCATTTATATTTTTGTCATATGAGACCCAGAATAATCAAATTCTGAAGATCGATAAAATTTAATCACATAGGTGGTCCTGATTTCCTGTCCTTTTAAGATTCTTTCAAGTAGATTCTCACTTCTAAGTTATATGTTCTGATCCAAGGATTGACTTTTAAAGCATGGCTTCTTATGCCATTATAGAATTCCTAGAGGTCAGAAAGTCTGAATACTATTATGTGATAGAACACAAAACCTGAGAAAGGCAATCTGGGCGGCTCAGACCTTACTTTCCCAAAAGGACACATCCTCATGGAACAGGACAAGGTTGGCAATTGTGTAACTAAGCTGCTAACTAGCTGCAACTCTGGAATATGACCATTCTTTTGCAACATAGTTGGTCAGCATCACATGAAAATATTGAGAAATAAAATCTTATTTACCTGTCATCTTAGTTACTTTTCCCCTTGTTGAGACAAAATACCAGCTCCCCAAAGTTAAAGAAGGAAAGATTTACTTAGCTCAGTTTGTAGAGGTTTCAATCCATAATTGGCTGGCTCCAAGACAGGGCGGCAAGGCAGAGGAGAAACAGCTTACAGTGAGAAGAAGGTAGCAAAGCAACAAGGGATGGCCCCTCTTTCTGTCCTTCATATTCTGTCCAGGTTACTTAGGGTGGGCAGCACTCACACCCTTCCTCCTGGTGCCCTTGATCCCACCAGCACTGCACCATGAGTCAATCCAAGAGTCATACACTCTAGATGCAGCAGATCAGTGAGACTTTGGGGGTCATCTAGACACAAGTGGTACAAACAGAGGACTACCGAGGGATGGGGCCACAGCAAGTCCAAAATCCAGCAGCGCCAACAGAAGTCCCACAGTTCCACCCCCAGGATTCCGGGCAATGG
>PVIC010017902.1:0-14277 GCA_004025085.1 Thryonomys swinderianus
ATATACCAAAAAAAGTTTATATGTTAGCTATTATACAAACAGAAGAAAATATAAGTAGCAATATTAGAAAAATAGAATTTAAAAACAAAGGTATTAAATGGGGATATATCATTTGATCATATGAAACTGAACTTAAGTACATAATTACAGTATGAACTAATATTAATCTCTAAATAATCACACATGCAGCAAAATGTTTAAAGGCAGTATAGAAAAATCTATGACTAACAAGCTCAATTATGTCTGTATTTTCAGTCCATCTCTTATCTTCATTTACATTTTATACACTAAATTTCCATTTGCATCTTTTGACCAAAGAATATTAGGGGAATGTGCAATGTAATTTCACATGAAATTTCTATCATATTCTAAAGAAATTTTTTTCTTTGAAAACATGAACAAAATTCAATCTAAAAATTTAGAAATGTTAGGGCCGGAGATTTAGCTCAGTGGTTCTGGCACCTGCCTCGCAAGCGCAAGGTCCTGAGTTCGATCCCAGTTACCACATACAATACTGGACGTGGAGACTCATGCCCACCGGCAATCAATACCACATACCACAGTGCCGGGCGTGGTAGGTCACACCTGTAATCCCAGCACTCGGGAGGCAGAGGCAGGGGGATTGCTGAGTTCCAGGCTTGCCTGGGCTACATAGTGAGCTCAGAGCCAGCCTGAACTACAAAGCGAGACCCTGTCTCAAAAACAAAACAAAACAAAACAAAACAAAACAAAACAAAACAAAAAAATTTAGAAATGTTGAAAAGATAACTGAAAAGCTTACTGTGTACCATACTATTTCCTAAGCCCTTTTTAAAACTCTGAATCAAGGAAGTTATCAAAACTAAATTTATTAAATGTTCATAAAATTTTTTTAAAGATTCCTATTTTAAAAACCTTTATACAAAGAAAATTTTTAGATGTCTACAGAATTAATAAATAAAATGTGAAAAAACAGTATTCATCTCAAAAAACTAGATTAAAAATAATAAGAACAAAACAAAGTCAGCAACTAAAAAGAAGAAAGATATACAATTTAAAAAGAACTTCTGCTTTCCAAAATATCTTTTAATGTTTCATTCCTGTTGCCTTTATAATCAGTGTCTGGTAACTGTATTTTATATTCAATTCTCATAACACATTCATAAAAATAACATGCTTGTAATGCTTAGATGATCGTAATTATGATTCAGCAATGCTAATACAGTTCATGACGATGAGATGGAAACTCATATGCCTGAGAAATCAGCAGTGGACACAAGCGCCTCCGGACAAGCTTGCCCAGTCAGAAGGTCTTGCACTGATGTTAACTGGAGCAGACAGACTAACAGAAAGGGACCCATCCCCGTGCGAGGACGGTCATGTGGGAGTGTGGGCTGAGTACAGCCTCATTTTCCAGAGATATTAAGCCAATTTTGTCTTTTTGTACTGTTTCATTTTATGTGACATTACCTGGCAACAAAAGGAAAAATTTTTAAATTTAGTCAAGAACTATCCTAGCAGAACAAAAACTCAGTGGGTCCAATGAAATCAGTCTTCTTCTCCCTCAGGCAAAGGGACACTGTTTCAACCCTCTGCCTTAAGCCCCAAACCTGATGCTTTGCAGAATATTTTAGTATAAACAGCAGACAAAGTGATTTAAATTTAAATTGCCTTCAACAAGGTATCCCAGAAGTGGGGTATAGAAAACTGGATGATTTTTAGTCATTTTATTCAAAGAATAGACATTCTGTAGACAAGACAAAGAAAAATCTGAATAGATTGACTATTCCACCCAATTCCCCCTAACTTCTGTAACTAAATGATCGTTAAGAACATATTAAAATACAAAGAGTTGGCTACAATTTCCTTTTGGTTAAATTCATTGAAATTTATCATTGTACATGTGAGAAATACACAAAAAACAAGCCAGAACAACTGAGTATGTAAGACAGCCACTCTCAAGGGTCAGCAGAAGGTGAGTCTACTTAAAGTAGAACAGATCCCCAGAATAAGATTACAGTTGTGGGGGCTGGTGCTGTTGGCATGGCCTGTGCCCTCAGTGTCTTAAGGAAGGACTTGGCAGGTGAACTTGCTCTTGTTGATGTCATGGAAGACAAATTGAAGGGAAAGATGATGGATCTCCAACACAGCAGCCTTTTCTTAGAATGTCAAAGATTGTCTCTGGCAGAGACAATCTGGTGTAACTGCAAACAGACTCCAAGCTGGTTGTTATCACAACTGGGACATGTCAGCAAGAGGGAGAAAGCCATTTTAATTTGGCCCAGCATGACACGAACATTTGTAAATCTATTATCTCTAATGTTGTAAAGTACAACCCAAACTGTGAGTTGCTTGTTCTTTGCAATCCAGTGGATATCTTGACCTGTCTGGCTTTGAAGATAAGTGGATTCTCCAAAAACTGTATTATTGGAAGTGTTTGCAATCTGGAGTAAGCCCACTTCCAGCACCTGATGGGACAAAGGCTGGGGGCTCACCCTCCCAGCCACCATGGGTGATCCTCAGGGAGCCTGAAGACTCTAGTGCGGCTGTGTGGAGTACAGTGAATGCTGCTGCAGATTCTGCACCCCAAGTTAAGGACTGACGGAGATAAGGCGCATTGGAAAGAGGTTCACAAACAGGTGCTTAAGAGTGTTTACAAAGCAATCAAATTAAGAGACTCCATATGCGGGCTGTGGTACTGTCTGCGGCAGATTTGATACAGAGTCTAATGAATGAGCTCAGCAGGATGCAGCCAATTTCAGCCAAGACAAAGGGTCACCATGCAATGAAGGATGATAAGTTCCTCAGTGTTCCTTGTGTTCTGGGGTCTCAGATGCTATGAAGGTGACCCTGACTCCTGAGGAAGAGGCCCCATTTGAAGAAGAGCGCAGATCCCTGTGGGGATCCAAAGGGGTAGACTTGATGTCACTCTTCTTCCCCATCGGGGCTGTAGGGGGTGCAGTGGTGCACATCGCCCTTTTTATCTTGTCTGTGGCTGCAGCAGTAGTATTAAGATGGGCTGAGAAAGGCATCAGTCTCCCACAGTGAGAAGTGGTCACAAGACTCCGAAGTTCTTTCCTGATGCCAGATAGTACTTAACTTGTATAGTCATAAGCTGGTTAGTGTAAAGTAGCCCCACCACCTCTGAGACATCAGAGCCAAGGCCGCACAGGCTCTAGTTCCCTGTTAAAGGAGATAGACACTATATAACTTCATCAACCAAGCGTCATCTGAGATTTGGATCTGGTGTACAAATCCACTACTGCATGGCCTGTGGATTACTTTTTAAAAGGAATATACATATATATATGGTGCACTGCCATATAGCGTGAGAAGGAAAGATGAACCCAGAACAGTGTAGTCAACTAAGTGTCACACCGACTATCTCACCAAATAATCCTTGGACAGTGGAAAAAGTGCATTTCAACTGAAGAAAACTTCTTGGAGCTCAGTCAAAGGTAATTCCTTCTCGATAACAACAAAGCTGAAGATTACATTTAGTTTCTCAGAACTTTTAAGAACCAGAAGATTGTTTTACAATAGTTTAATCTTTGTGTGCTTTTCTTCGGTTAACTCTTCCCATCATTACTCTGTATCTGTAGTTTTTTCACTACTTCATGTCAGATGACTTCATTTTTATTCTATTTTATCTAAAAAGGCTATGTTCCTTCATTCTCCGTTTCTTACTGAACTATTTTTTTATCCAGTATTTTCTTTTTTACTTCTCAACTGAAAACTCCTACAATCTTTATAATTTACCTGTAAGACTAAAATATGCCTAAAGTGGTAAATCCAAGTGTCAATTTCATTAAGATGTAATATGCCCCAGAGATAGACCCGATGAGAATATTTGAAAACATACCAAGACACCAGAATATGTAGTATCCACGTAATTGAGCACAGAGAGCAACAGACTAATTGAAATGTTAACTATATTACTTTTGGATTAATTCCAATTATAGGAAAGATGAATACTGATAAAAAGTCACCATGCCAAAATTAAGCCTTTAAAAATGTGAAACATATGCACTAACAAATACCTACGGTACACAAAGATTCAGCCTCTTCTTGACAATCAGCAATGCCTTGGTATTAAAATGAAGTGAAACTGGAATCCCATAGAATATTCTCAAAACTACACAAAGCAGAACGGATGTAGTTTAGCAAACAGGTCACCTGAACTCAGTTTACAATTCACATAAGAGGATAAGCTGTAAGTAACCAAATGTAGGTCAGAAGAAACCAAAAGTAAGAAGCATTTAATAAAAAGTGTTGCTTTAATTATATTATCTACCAACATTTTAACAAAGTGAACATAGAACATATACACAGGAAGGTGCCTATCATTTGTCAAATTTAAATGCCTCAAAATAATCATAGGCATCAATCAAAATGTTGTTCATCTCAAGGAATATCAAGCATAAGGGGAACATAAGTTTTACAGTGAAAGGCCTCAGCATTCTCTCTTGAAATGTTAATTCCCAACTTCGCTCCAAATGTATCATTTAGATATGCAGCTTCTTTTACAACTTAAAAACTAATATTTCCGTCTATAATTTTCAAGTAAAAGGAAGGATAAAGAATATACTTCAGCACAAGGAATAACACCATCCCATGCCAGAAAAATCCTGGCCTGTCAACTTCCCCGCACCGCAACCCGACCTTCTTACCAGCAGCTCCAAATGTCACCCACCCCCTCTTCAAACGGAGCTGACAGGAGCCCAGAACACACAGCTGCCCACTGAGGATGAGAAACTGTCAACGAAAACTCAGAAAGCAAATTCTCCAAATTCATAATATGCTCGTAGAGAGATGGAAGAAAAGAACTCTAACCTATTTTATATTTTGATTCTAAATGTAGTCTTATCCATGTCCACAAGGCGTCAGTCTTTCTGTTGGGCGTCGGAAGGCTCCTATCCTGGTGCTAAGGCAAGTTGAGTTTCTGCCCTTTTGAAATCTCTCCAGGAAAGACTTCTTTTCAACCAACAGAATTTAGCCGAATTATGATTATTTATTTCGTACACCTATCTTTCCTTACATAGGGATATACACACATGTATACATTGTTTGAGGAAGTTTAATTTTATAGGCCATAGCTTAAAATAAATAAAAAGTCATAAAACATAAGTACTGTAATTTATATTCAAATTTCACTCAACTTAAATTTTTAATTTAAGAAGAACGACTCAAAAACTGATGGGGTAGTATATAAAATATTCAACCAACATGAGAATGATTTTCACTTTTCATTTAGAGATTTAAAAGCAGTTATAGAGCACTGTATTTTAATAAAAGCTGAAAACTAAACAAAAAAGTCCACAGTTAAAAGGAAATTGCCCATGGATTCCAGGTTTCATCCTCCCTATTTTTTTCTACCCAATAGCCAATCTGTTAACAAACGTGGTAGGCATTATTTATTTATGCACAAAATAAATGTCAACTATCTAATAAACACCAATTACTGTTCCAAGCAGAGAAGGCAGAGTGGTGAGTAGAGCAGGCTAAGTCTTGCTATTAGGAGCTTGTTCGAAAATGTTCTGCAGCTATAAGAAAGTGTTATCACAGAAAGTAAAGCAAACAGGGCTATGTTAAAGAATGTCACTTAAAAAATCTATACGCGGGGTTACCCACTTTCTGGGCCCCCCTTCTGTCTCTCTTAAGGCAGAAGCTTTCTCTCTCAATAAAATTTTCCTACTCAAAAAAAAAAAAAATCTACACGCCATAGAGGTGGTAGCTGACTGAGCACCAGGGACATGAGGGATTGAGGCTTCCTCCACACATGTGCAGAGAACCTAAAGTTTCCTCTCTTCCAAGATTGCTCACATCATCCCTTTGATTGTACTGTCTCAAATGCCCTCACCCTCTTCTACTGTCTTTTGGAATCCAATCTGTTCTTTGCAAAAGAAAATTTTTGTAATCCTTTCTCCAAAATTTCCAGTCAACATGTAACTTCTACCTCTCATGACCAACTATCCCAATTTATTATAATCTGTGACAAGGTCATTGCACTTAGAACTTAAAAGAGAAGCGATGCTTACAAAGTGTTCCACATGACCCAGGGTTTTCCCAATAGACTTCCATACATTATCTGATTTCCTAGCCATGCTGTTCTGCCACACCGGCGCAATTATTCAGTTTTTAGGATGAAAGAATTGGGGTTCTGGGAGAGGAGATCTAAAATCTGTATTTAGCTTTATGTTATAATGGGGAAAATAACTCCAGCCTGTTAGATCTCAGGTGTCCTCAATTCGTGACCTCAAAACATCATGGAATGGAGTCACCAACCAAAGGAAGAAGTGAGGAGAGTTTTATTGGAAATAAAGAGAATAGTGCCTAAATTTGCAGGAGAGATTTGCAGGAGCTGCTCACTGAGGTGCTTTCTCAGGGTATTTTATATAACAAAATCTCAACATGGTACCACATGGGTCATACTACAATCAACCTACAGGATTACAAGTATAGGTTCTTAGCTAATATTGACCCATTAGCGAACAAGTCACGTAGAAAGGATGTATGGAGAAAACAAAGGCATCTTGGAAAGAGATGGGTCCAGATGTCCTAGTAACCCACTCTTGCGTTGGATGTTTATATGGCTCTCTGAAACAGGTGGCTTGAATAACAGTCTATTTCAAGCTACTGTTTATCTTTTGGATGGCTCACAGGCCTGACTACTGTGTCTCCATTTTGATGCATGCTTTCTTCAGATTCCCCTCTGGCTGCCATTTTAGTGTGCCTCATGTTTTGTACTGACTTCCTCAGAACCCAAACCTTCTCTGAGTGCATATTAAATTATGTCTAACTTATCTGTCTGTAACATTATAACCCTGAAGTTTTGTATTTCATTTTCTTTCTTTGTTTACATAGTTAATTTTGCCCCCGAACTTTAAAATTCAGTTTGTCCTATGTCTTATCTCCCAGATTTGGAGGTAGATGATTTGCAATACTTGTGCTTAGAATACAGTTCTTCTTCTCCTTTGCATATCAAATTCTTCAGGTCCTAGCATTCCACAGCACTTTTCTAAATTAGTTCAGGTCACACTGATGTCTACTTTCTAAAATTTTGGTACATTTGGAATGAGAATCATGGTACTTATTTATTTCTGTACTTGGAAATTTTTTTCATCTCTTTTTGAACAAATGATTTAAGAATCTAATGAGAACTTTGGTACTCTCCCCAGAAAAATAATGAATAAATTTTACATTATTGTGGATCTCTTGATCTTAGCTTTGTGCTCCCTGTTTTGAATGCATTTATCTAAGCTTCCTAAAAATAAATAATAATGATAATACATGTTCCTTGAGGGAAGCAACAGTAGTTTATTTTCTTCGGCACTTCCTGCAGTGCCTGGCATAGTGCTAAATAAAATACTAAGGGACTGCTCTGCTGAAAAACCTTGTGTGTTAGATAACTTAACACAACAGGTGTTCATCATAAACCCATCTAATTTGACTTTGCTAACTAGGAAATGTTGCACGCATTTGCAGAGTCCAAAATTTAGAGGATTAGAACTTTACAGAGGGAGCCTAATGTGGTTCGGCACCGGCATTTCAGGTCACTGAACAGTGAATTCCCAAGCCAACTGCAGAATCAGAATTTGCATATTTCAAAGGAATGTCTAGAGGAACTAAAGAGACAGCTGAGCTCACCTGGGGTTCTCACAGTCCCTGCCAAAGATACCAGAAAGAAATGTCTTCCTGGTGATGCTGCTGGAATTGCCCATTGTAAGAGTAATAGCAGCAATGAAGTGAAAGGGAAAATTATTCGATTCCAAAAACAAGACCTATAAAAACAGCCACTAAAAATCAGTGCTATTAATTCTTCCATTCACATAACATTATTTTATTATCCAGATTCAAAATAAGGTGAATGTTCTGAGGGAACTGATTGAATATACATATTCTGAAAGCCTTCCAAATAGGAGCCCTGGGAATAAACAGCAGTATCTCCAGATTGAAATCGCTAGATAGCAAAAGGACATTTCAAAGTGGAGCAAAACGGTGACCCCAGGAAAGACTGTGCTATCAGATGACCTTGTCTCTACTGCTCTGTGGCCTGACAGGCTCAGCCCATCCGCTCACCTGAGCAGACACTGAATGCTGACACAACCGCCCGAAACACACAACTGTACTTGGAGTTGAAGTGATGTCATCTTTGCAGCCCACCTCCCTCCAAAGATGTTTTTGTGTTTTGGAACCATCTGACTTTAAAGGGTGGAATCTTGTTTGCTCTAACTATAATTTGTAGCCTAGCATGAAAAAGAAAAAAAAAAAAAAGCTTCTTTTTACAATTGTTCTCTTTACCAATTCTATTCACATAGCAACACATTTTTTCTTCTGTTTTGGGCACAGTTACTCCCTGACTCATTATCACCGGTAATTGGGCTTTTTTGCATCGCATCTAAAAAAACTTTTTAAAGGAAGAAACACCAAAAAAAAAAAGGAAATAACTTCCAGATTTAATTACACATTTGTCTCCACATATCAAGAAGTTTCTGGCTTTAAAGGCTTAACGTTTTTTATGCTTTCTGATGCTCTGAGAAGGTTTTGTTTTGAATCCATTTGTCTACTCATCTTCAAATAGACAAAGGAGAAAATCTGGGAAAAACACAAGCCGCCAACACTCCGATCCTGTCTCGCTTTCATTACCTTGACTACAGCCACCGAGGTTGCAGCAGACAATCTACATAAGAGCTTGTCTCCAAAAAGGCTCAGACACTGACTTTCTTTGAAGGACCATGGAGGATCTTGGGGGGGGGGGGCGGTCCCAACGGCCTTGAAGATCACATACTGTTTTTCACATTGCAACTACTTGCTGCTGTTTTTATTCTTACTCTTTCTTAAAGGTTCTGCTGAAGAATAACAGGAAAGCCTTAAAAGAAAGTTAGTAGCCTATGAGAGAGAACAAAGTAAAGATGTAAACATCCTCAGTTTGGAAGAATAAAACTGAAATAGAAATAACGCCTTACTTTAGAAATCCTATAAATCACACATGAGTATATATCATAGTCTATATTTATAATGATGTGTATATGTAAATGAAAGTATATCCTTCAGTTCTATTCAGTGAAGATCACATGAGTAAATATTTAAAAGTGTTTAAAACAGTGCTCGCTTCAGCAGCACATATACTAAAAGTGTTTAAAACAACATAATCTATAATTTATGGGAGCCAGGAAAGAAATCTAACCTTCCAGGTCCGGCCCCAAGGACTTGCCTTGTCCAGACCCCACCTAACAGCAAGTCAGCTGGTAATGGCCCAGTGAGTGAGGCAGCCCTTGTCCTCACACCGGAGGCACTCGGAGAAGCCTCAGCTCTAGACAGTGATTAGCATATAAATTCCAGGTCTATGCCTGTACCTCCCTCACCACACCGTCCTCTCAAGATACTGCCAATCCCTTGGGTCTGCATTTCAATACCATTGTGAAGTCTTTCAAGGAAAATGCTGCTGCTTTTAAAGGACTTCGCGGGATCCCTGGAATTTACATAGAACAGATTTTACAACTCCAACCTCAGAATGTGTGACAGGCTAGGGATGTGGTTCAGCAGTGCTGCGCCTGCCTGGCAAGTGCAAGGTCCTGAGTTTGATCCTTGGTACCTCCAGAGAAAAAAAAAGACTCGGATCACCAGACAGTGTACGTGAGTTAATCAAAGTCCACTGTGAAATGAACACTGCTTACTAAACACTGTTGCTTATAACCTACAGTGTGGTGGACTCCAAGGGCCTAACTGAGCGTGATGCATTCGCATTCCAGCACACATCTTAGTAGGGAGAATCCGACGATGGGTGGGGCAACAATTACAGTAAGTTCAGACAGTACACACAGGACCATAGGTAAATGAAATAAAGGCGGTGCTATGTAGATGATATTTAGATCAGAAGCCGATTTGTAAAATGTACTTGGCAAAGAGTTTCTCTGAACAGTGTAGAGCTCCAGCCCCAACGCTGAGTGGGATGCTGTACAGGACAGGACAGAAAGTTTCTCAGACACGCACAAGTCACAGGTGCGGACCTGAAACAAACCAGCCAAGCACAGGTAGATCGGGTGACTGGTGTAGGGTGAGAAAGTAGATTTCTGGAAGAAGATGGAACAAGACTGGGCATTAGAAGTCACCAAAATTACAGACTTTATTTTGGTTACATCAGAACTGCACCAGAAAGTTTTAAGAGAGGGAAGCAACTGCATAACGTGTTGTCTACAGATAACAATGACAATACTGGGTACTTTCAGGAACTACTTTGAAAGTTTCCACCTTAATGAAATGATAAATGTTTAAGGAAACAGACACATTTCTGAGTTAAACAGTAGACAATATATGCATATATCGAAACATCACAGTGTCCCATAAATGCATTCAAACATTGTTATTACACACTGAAAATAAGTGTAATAGAAAAGAAATAGTGAAGTTTGACTTAAACTTTGAATAATGCTGACTACTATAAAGAAGCCAAAGAAAGGAGAAAAGGTCAATTAACAGCCAAATGCAGTCACTTAGTTAAGAGTTCTTCTTTTATATGGCATCTCTTTTTACCCCTGTGAGAGATAGAACATGTAACTGGAGCAAACATAGTTTAGATTAACTTTGATATCTTTGAATTTTATGATTCACAAGTGAGAAAGTCCATAGGGAAAAGACAAACAAATATGTTACCTACACCTTACTTTTGAGCAACTCATTGTAGGTCAAAAGATCTGGCTGGAATCTAAAATCACAGTGAGACACAGAAATGAAAAAGAACATGCACTACGTACTTGAAATGTAACCTGGAAAGCACGGATTATACATGCCTTCCCATTGCATCCTCTAAGGTGTTTCCTTTTCACCCAATGGCCCTGTCAAATACATTAATGTGATGCACCACTTCATAACCGCAAGAACGAATGTGAGAATATTCATAACTGTTTTCAGAAAGATAACAGAAACCTTAGGAAGCAATTTCTAAGTAAAGATTTCGCACATAACTTCAAAAGATAGGTTTTCCTATAAAGATGATCTTGCCCAAATCTGATCACTACTAGAAATATATATATTCTACATCTTCAGTGTAGAGATGATCAAAAGCATTTGACTAAAAATACTCATCTATGACAATTTCCTACTTGCAAAGTTTTTCTCCTACAATATCTTATGTAATCTTCACACTAACTTTATGATGTCAGAACATCATAATGATTATCTCCACTACAGATAAATAGATGAGAGTTAATATCTAAACCAAGGAAATTCAGATAATACCTTGTTCAGCAGCCCAGAATATGATACACTGTTCTACAGTCCTTCAAAGTCATGTCAATTCTAACATCCTATATTGCTTGTTTGGTGAAAAAAGAAACTCTTCCCCAGAAAACTGGTCATGGCAGAAAAGTGAGCTCTGGCTTTGAGTTAGATCTACCCACCAACACTGCGTCTGGAAATGTGTGTAGGGAGTTTTCATTTCCTTACATATAAACCTCACGCACAGACTTTCTTGAAAAGTAAGATATTACAACAATGAATGCAAAAAATGTATATCTTAAGCAACAATAACTCATTAGATCTTCATTGAAGAAATACAAGATAACTTTTACAACTGAATGAAGAATATATCCTAATTTTAAGGTAAAACGTTAAACCAAATCAGGCGTAAGGTAAATGAGACAGTTATTGTGCTCTGTATAAACTTTCAGAGGATTAGCAGCCTATCCCCTCTGTCTCACTTATAATTAATAGAAGACAGGAGATTTAAGCGCAATAAATACAGAATGAATAAAACACAAGGCTAAGTCTCTTAGGAGCTTTAGTCTAATAATTCCAGCCAAAGGCATTTAAGGGATATGCAGAACAACTCATTTCCCTTTGTCTCCAAACACTGTATCATTTTAATAGTTGGAGAGGTTTCACAATATGGCAGCACTATCTTCTCAGTATTCACTACTGATTTATGTTGCAGTAGACACCACAGATTCCTGGGCATCCTGGCAATGCAGCTTGGCAGACAGCCTCATGCTCAGCTTTCCACCAGACATGGTAGCCTCCCTTGTTGGTGTCCTATTACCTTATATTCTAAATCAAACAGAATTTACAGCTGGAGTGCAGGCGGCAGTGCTTCTTTATAATGCAACTTCTTGAGTCCAGCCAGAATTTTAGGTAGCTGGAGGAAACCCCTGTGCTATCTCCTGAGTCCTGGGGACTGACACTGTTTTTTGGTGTTTGTTTTTTTTTTCTTTTTTAGATTTCTAATCAAATGTGTTTGTAATACACAAGGATGACATTCTTTGTGGAGAGTTGATACATGTACATATCACATCTAAATTCCTTCTGCATCCCTTTCCCTGCCCCTTTAAACCTCTTCCCTCTAGCTCTTGATCTCTTTCCCATCTGAAAAAGATATGTCTCCCTACTTTTATTACCTACTTTTTATTTTGCCCTATCTTTCTAGTTTCCATTTCTCCTATGAACAAAGCCAATGCACTATTTCAGCAGAGGTATCTGATTGATTTCACTTAACATGATGATTTCAAGGTGTTCTCTAGAGACTGGTGCTCCTTTGAGTTTCAGAAGCTGCATAAACTGAGGCCACAGCTGACATCAAAAGAATGTCCTAACTCCACCACAGCAGTGCTAAGGCTGAGGAAAGACACTGGCCGTGAGGAGAGACTCTCACAGAACACTCCCTGGCGTGTGGTTATTAATTACCCTGCCATGAAATCCAGTGGCCCACCCTCAAAATTACTTAAGAAGTACAAATGCCTTGAGAGCAGCTCCACTGCATTTCTATTCAGAAACTTGGAGATTATTTTCTTAATTCTTAACAATTTACATCTTTTCCATTTTCTTTTCAGCCCTGAAAATAGCTTTTTCTTAAGCAACACTTTGGCACATCAGTCACAAAACACTTAGCTCTCCCCAAGTTTTAACAGTACGTTACAATGCTTGTCCTTTCACTCCTCTCTGCAGCCATGTAGGTCAATCCCGATAATCAGCATTTTGCACACTGACTCAGCGTGCAGTGTAGCAGAACCCTCCCACAGAGGCCACTGATGACACAGAGGCCAGTGCTTACGGGTAGGCAGTGTGGTAACCATGCAAAGAATTTAGAAGGACGGTACCAGGGAAATCAGGACCATTTCAGAAAACTGTCAGTGTCAACCACCAGCAAGACTGAAATATCAGTCCTCTTCCAAGAACAAGGGAAACCCTTCTGCCCTCCAACAAGCCAACAGACAGGTTTATTTGTTACTGTGAAAGGAGAATGAAATAGGATTTCCATACCAGTCACAGCAAAAGACAAGACCCTTACACACAAAAAAATGGAAATCTAAATCTCACAACAATCCTATAGGCAGACAGTCTTCCTCTGTCGCACACAGTGAGGCCCAGAGTCACCTACGCGGTGGAAAGGAACAGCCTAATCTCCTTCGTAGGTCGTACGTCCATGGAAAGCAAAAGACCGATCAAGTCCTAACTTCCTGTCTGCTTGAATAATCCTGTACATTCATCTAACTCTTAAGAACTTAGAAATACTACTATATTTAAGATTTTAAAAAAGCAGTATTGGGCCGGAGGGTTAGCTCAGTGGTTCCGGCGCCTGCTTCACAAGCACAAGGTCCTGAGTTCGATCCCCGGTAACCACATATAATGTTGGGCGTGGAGATACGCCCACCAGCAATCAACACCGCATACCACAATGCTGGACGTGGTGGCTCACGTCTGTCATCCCAGCACTTGGGAGGCAGAGACAGGAGGATTGCTGAGTTCGCGGCGGCTTGCCTGGGCACCATAGTGAGCTCAGGGCCAGCCTGAACTACAAAGCGAGACCCTGTCTCAAAAAGCAAAAAAAAAAAAAAAAAAAGCAGTATTTACCTCCTCTGTTCTTTTAATATCAAAGAAAAATACCTCAAAGGATATCAAAAGCCATTAAGTATGTTTTTAGTAAGTAAACTAGAAAAAGTCAAAGACAGAAATTTCTCAGTTGATCTGTCAGGGCAAAAAGGACTAAAAGGAGTAATCTAATGAAAAGACATTAAAGTAAGCCAACAAGTACAGTGCTTCCTTTTTAGTTTATCTTTTGGAATATTGACTATTTCCTAATACTTGCTAAGGTTATATAATGAAACATCAGATACTAGTGAAAATCAAAAAACACAAAGCAGTGCAACACATCCTACTTTTGCCGAAACAGTCAATTCTTTAAAACCCAGATTTTTTGTTAATCAGAAGATCTTTTTAAGCATTGTCTTTCACATCATATTTTAAGATAAGGTCTTGCTAAGCCACTAAGTTACCAGTCTGGCCTTCCTACCTCAGCCTTCCAGA
>PVIC010017902.1:14377-32268 GCA_004025085.1 Thryonomys swinderianus
GAGTGCTGGGATTACAGGCGTGAGCCACCACGCCCGGCACTGTGGTATGTGGTATTGATGGCTGGTGGGCGTGAGTCTCCACACCCAGCATTGTATGTGGTTACCGGGGATTGAACTCAGGACCTTGCGCTTGCGAGGCAGGTGCCAGAACCACTGAGCCAACCCTCTGGCCCAGGACCAATTTTATTCTTAATAGGACAAAAATAGATTCAATGGAATACTTCTCTTCTAATCAAATGTTTTAAAAATACATTTAAGAAGAGCAAAACAAACAGCTTGGTATCCACCCACCATGGAAGCAACTACCTTTCCCAAATGTCTCTTTTAGGACTGAACAGGCAGTTTTGTAACTCTTAGTTCTGCTTGAGGTTCTCTGTCCTAATCATTCATTCTGCCAGGGAAACCAATATAGCAACATTCCCTCTTCTTCATAAGGGAACATCCTAAATGTGTCTGAAAACAAGCTGGAAGGTCTTGATTCTAGGCCAGAAGAATTCAAGCCAGCACAGTCTGAAGATAGATCTGTCTCTAGGGTGTGTACTAACCTACTCCTTCCCTCCTTTAAGTCTTTTCTACTATTGTGGAAATTTTGGAGACCTGATTCTCTTAAGCACCTCAGGAATCAGGGAGTACTGGTTAAAATCAAATAGAAAACAAAATAAACTTCCAACTCAGCAAGACTAATTGACTGGCTACAGAGAAATGTGACCTGAGGAAATTCAAAGGTTATTCATCCAAAGCCAAAATTGAATTCACCTTCACGACACAATAAAGCTGTACTACAATAAACCCTACAATTGCCAAATCTGTATATATCCTCCATTTATCTAGTCAAGTAAATAAAACTTAAATAAGATGGCTGGGAAATTCCCTAAATGTCTTCAGAGTTTACAAATTTTGTTACCTGAGAGTGATTATTCTGTATTCTGATTTTAGTTATATATCCACTTAAGTCATCACTTTTCTTCTAGACCAATTTTTCACATTTAATATAACTCAAAGTAAAAGCAATCTGTCTTCTAATCAATTTTTATGCTTCAAAAGAGAAGTATGATTATTTCCTTTAAACCAAATGTATCCAAGGAATTCATGCATCACAATACACCTCTTACAGTGTATTTTTAGAGGTAAAAGCCTATAGATTTACTTGATTATAATTTTACCCCTGTGGAGATTCATGATAGAGCAGCTAACCAGCTGTTTTATATCTTTACCAAGGCCAAGCATTTTCACTGCAATGAGATATCTTTCTTGGAGAAAAATACAATTGGTGGTAGAAAAGCCATTTAAGAAGTTTTTCAGGTTATTAAGGATTAAGTATCTGTGATGGCTTAAATATTTAATCATACATATGACAAAATAATAAGCTCAGACAATTTTTTGTAGATTAATGATTCTGCAAAAATAAGCCATGACACAAGTGATAAAACTTTTAAAGATAAAAGTGTTTCTATATATTAAAGATGTGTGTATGTGTGTGTGTGTGTGTATATATATATATATATATATACACACACCCACACTTTCCATATGTCATGATTAAACATCTATTTCCTACCAAGTTCATAAAATTTTTTTAGCTGCTATATATTTTACTTTGTTATTAGTGATTATAACATTCTTTAAAATGTTTATAATCTACCTGCTGAAATTTACCATACTTGGTGTCTATCTTACTATTCCAACTGAGTAGGTCTTAAACAGAATATACCAAAGATTATGGACAAAATGATAGCCAAGATGGGAAGGAGCATTGGCTAGTTCAGCAAACTGGTACCACTACTGCAGTAAGTAGTTTTAAATGGATATTTGTGGCATTCAAGAGGATAAAATTAATAATGAGTTCACATGCTATCTCATATTATTTGCATTTAGCAAAAACTAATTTGAAAAATCATTTCTCTTAAAACAATACATTCTCAGTGTTGAAGTATCTTCACTCACAAATTCATTCAGCAAAGCTTCGTGAACACCTACAATGTGTTATGCATCGAAAAGGTGCTAAGAAGGCAACCTTGAATAAGGTATTTTTGTAGATCTAAATATTTTATGAACAGCATTAACTAAAGTGTAAGAAATAATGAACAGGTTTACACAGAATCTAATAGAAACAAATAGAGTCCATGGACATAATTCTTTGAAGGCTTCCTCTGTAATGTGCCAAGGGAGCTGAGCTTGAAACTGAGGACATTTACTGACAAAAGGGGGGAGCATTCAGGGCCTCACGAAGAATGAATGGATGAAAAGAGCAGATTTGGGACTGACCTGGTGTCAGTGAGGAGAGCTCTGGATAATGTGCCGGGCAAAGAGATGAATCAGAAGGTGAAAAGCTCAGGGGTTCAGCTTCAAACCTGGAATCTGCAGCGAATTCTATGGAGAAACTATCAAGGGTGACAAGCAATAAAATTGAGGGTAAGATTTTTGTCTAAAATACTCTGTAGCAGTAAGAAAAATTAGAAGTATCTCTCAGAAGGATTTGACATGGGCAAGGGCTTCCCAGTATTTTGAAATCACGTAGTAGTGCGCAAGCCTAGTCTTTCATGTGTAATTTCAAATGAATATCACTGACAGAATAAAAGAATTCATGTCTAATAACCAAACATTTCAAAAGATTTTCATAATGCTTACCAAAGCAGTGCTCTAGTAAATATGTCCTACATTATTTAAGGTACTATATATTTCAAAAATGTTTTGCTTCCTAGTTTGTCTCAGTTAGTGTTGTGGGTTTGGCACATGTCCCAAGGATTTATGAATGGGAACTCACAGTGGAAATTACCAAGTACAGGTAGTAACAATTCCTGTGTTCTGCCAAAAGCCACATTTTAACAAAATGAGAATTAGTAGCTACATGACAGCATTAGCTGAAAATGTAGCTCAAATTAAACAAGAAATATTGAAAATTACAGGATTTCTCACTTGCTTTCAGAGAAAAAGGTCAATTCTCCCAACTGTTGACAAGAAGAGAAAAAGGAACTTGATATTTAAGGAAAATTGCCCAAGGGTTTATGAAACAGTGGAGAAAACTGACAGTTTCACTAGTCTGTTGTAGGTAATTCGCATGAATGTTTGGAATTAATAATTGAACATGTCAACTAGAAAACATAAAGAAAAAAGATGGGAAGAAAACTGCTACTATGTATTTCTTTATCAGGTAATGAAAACACATGACCATGAGACAAGTCAACACGTTGCCTTTGGGAATAATAGTAAAGTTTAAAACTGGCAGTGAAGCTGATGTGGGGCAGGAAATAGCCTTTCTCTAAATAGAGAGACAGGTGAAAAAATAAAATTTAACGTGTTAACAAGTGATGCAGACGAGTGTCTATCTAGAAGACAAATGCAATGAAAGGAGAATTCAATCCGTTAAAAGAAATCTCAAGGAAATAATGTTATCTCACAATTCAATGCAATTTTTTAAAATAGTTACCAATTACAGAATGGCTAATGCAATTACCTTCTAATCTTTTTTTTTATAAATTGAATTCTTTATTGGTACAATTTATATACATATCAAAATCATGTATAACATTGGGGAATTTGTACCAGTATATGACACAAGTTAATTCTCATTTTTACCCATATCCCTACCCACCCACCCCTCCTCACACCCTTTATACATGCTCTTTTATTTTCTTTATCATATTTATTCCTTCCCCTCATCACATGCCCACACCAAGTTTCCTATAGAAATTTTGCACTCTATAAAAGCTGTCATACTTTCTAAAGCTCATTTGCATCTACAGGTGTTCATGTCAAAGAGAAGATCTGGTAATGGTCTATCTGTGATCTATTGATTTCACTTATTAGTATATCCTCCAGGTGTCTCCATTTGCACCTAAATGGATCGATCTTTTCATTCTTTATGGCAGAGTAATACTCCATTTTATAAAAAAAAAACCACATCTTCTTTATCCACTCTCCAGTTGATGGACATTTGGGTTGTTTCCAAGATTGAGCTATCACGAACTGAGCTGCTATGAACAATGGTGTACATCTGTCTTTCCAATGTGAAAAATATGGAACGCTTCATGAATTTGCATGCCATCCTTGCGCAGGGGCCATGCTAATCTTCTCTGTATCGTTCCAATTTTAGTGTATGTGCTGCCGAAGCGAGCACTACCTTCTAATCTTTAGATGAATTAGCACAATTTTTTTCCATGGTTTTACTTGTAAAAGAACAAAGCCTATAGATTTCTAAAAATATATGGATGGGACTTTTCTCCAAACTAAGAAAGGAATATAAGGCAAACTATTATCATAATGATGAAGGTATTTCTTATATGAAATGAAGTAGTACAGCAATAAAAATATCTAATAATGTAATAGAATGACCCAGTTTTAAATTCAATATTGTTGAAAATTCTTATTACCAGACTATATCTAAAACCTATTTTCTGTAATTTCTTCTAGTGAATCTACTTTTCTTCATACTTTAAACCTGAAAATATTCACATTTATAGATTTTAAATAAGCATGATAATTATAAGGAAAACCCTCTCATAAAATAATCACAAAATTAGCCACTGAAGAATTATAACTGAACTTATATCTAACTTCCTATAGCCAACAAAAAACATTTTCTCTACTACATATACTTATTCAAAGGTAAAAAATGTATTTCATATAAAATTACATGGACATAAATGTCTAAGTAAGTTTCATTTCTGCAGAAAATTATCCATGGTGGAAGCATTCTTACCAGCAATTTCTAAAGCTGATGTGCTTTAAAAACATGCCAGGGCAGGCTGAAAGTGAAAGTTTTCATTTACTGTATATTAACCTCTCCAAGTTCCATGATTCTCACTACTAATTTACAAAATGAACTTCAAAAGGAATGCAACAAATTCTCTCATTAAACTATTTATGACAAAGATTGAATTTTTTGGTATTTTAGCTTGAAATTCATATACATTAACTAGAAAAATTCAAGGAATAAAAATCTGAAGCAAACACATTTCAATATGTTCCATTGCTACAGGTGTTCGAAGCTTGCATGTCTTGGCATTGAAGAGTTGAATAGATGTCAATCAAAATGACTATTTGCAGAATAAAAGTTAGGAGTTTGAAATGTTTGCATGTAGACAAAGAAGCTCTAATGAAATTCTTTGTCATCAAAAAAAAAAAAATCAGCCGGGCGTGGTGGCTCACGCCTGTAATCCCAGCACTCGGGAGGCAAAGACAGGAGGATTGCTGAGTTCAAGGCTTGCCTGGGCTACATACTGAGCTCAGAGCCAGCCTGAACTACAAAGTGAGACCCTGTCTCAAAAAAAAAAAAAAATCATACTTGAGCAACAAGAATCTTAGACTTACCCATTCCATCAGTCCATGACCAAATTCCTTTGTGAAGGAGAAGAAAATTATGTCTAGGGTTTGAGTAGAAAAATGTAAATATTCTGCCTTGGGGGTGGGAGTTTGGTGCCTGGTTGTGTTATTCAAAGAAAGGTTAAGTTTGAAGTCATTAACTTCAATAGGAAGCATAAAGAAAGGCATACAAACAGATAATTATGAGTTGAGAGTCCCATTATCTATTGATTCATGCTTTACTTATTTCCTTCTCTTCTCTAGAGTTTATGCAATTAGCCTCTCACCTCCTATTCAGATGCATGGCTTCATGCCTCTCAGCATTTCAACTGATATTGCTTCATAAACTAAGTTCAGGTTGTTACCAAATAGGAAAATCTTCATTGACTTTCACAAGTCAAGTTATTTTCAAGTTGGAGAAGCAGGTTGGAAAGCCATTTAAAGCACAGTTCTTATGAGTTTGCCAAAATGTCAACTTGAAACCTTAGTAGACTAGGTTAAAGTATATTGCTATCAAGCTACTAGCTTACAAAGGAGAGCCATGGATCTCAAGAGCAAATGAACAAACAGTAGTAGGTCAAGACAAATAAGCACAGCCACATCACTGAATCAGCTATTGTACTGTTCAGACATATTATCCAGCCAATCCCAGAGCAGAAATGTACTAGGGAAGATTTTCCCTGCATCAACCAAATCTGATGTAGTATCTTTCCTTTGTATCCCTTTAATATTCTCAAGTACAACTATTATTATTGCACAGAAATAATTAATTTACCTGTTGTTCTTAGTCTATGAACATTTTTGAGAATGTCTCTCTTATCCCAAGACCCACCTAAGTAACAAATATAGTCTTATGACTGTTCTACATAAAAAGTGAAGAAATGATGAATAAATAATCAGAACACTTGAGCGCCAATATTAGGAAATGTAAGGGTTGTAAAGATGAATCACACTTAAGTTATACCATTAATGAGATTACAAGAATTATTTCAACACAGAACGTAATGAAAAAGTAAAGAAACTTCCATAATGATGTGCTTAAAAATGAATTCACTCACATCTGTGCTAATGTTAAAGGGATACATTAACCATATGTGTGAAGACAAAGATTTTTTAAAAATTCTACTTGGGTATATTCACTTGTTAAATAATAGAAGGCCTGTCATTATCTCTCTAAAAAAAGTGTAGTAAAAATCAACACATATCCTGGATGTGGTAAAATGAAGCAAGAAAGCACAGTGGGTAATCTTAGATCTACTTTTTTGCTTTATCTCCTATCAGCTCATGGGATCCCAAATGAATGGCCAACATCTGCTATTCACAGACAAATCAATCCCGTCTGGATGCACTAATGCAGTCATGTGTAGAATAACCTTCAGGATGTAACAAGAATAAATATGCTGAGAAAAGACCTAAGGCTTTAGCAAAGAAGTGGTACTTTTATTCCACCAAAATGAGCAAAACTAGAGGATAACAAATTTCACATCTATTATAGAAGCCATCTACTGAAATTCTGCTGATAAATGTCAAATATTTCATTAAATACAGAAAGGACTATTTTATGAGACTGAGGACTATTTTAATTACATTTTTATACATTTGATTTTTAAAATTTACTCAGAAATTAAAAAATAAATATGAAGCTTATTTTAATTTCTTACTGATCTTATACCCCAACATTATTTATAGACCTCATACTTTATGCTGAGTGTTATGGCTTGTGTCTAGATGTCCCTCCAAAGCCTGGTGTAGTCACAGGTGGCACTTTCCAGAGGTGGCTGGATCTAGCATGAGTGATTCTGGAATTAAGTGTGTGATGGTAGAGTTAATGGTATGATGCTGGTTTTAAAAGTGTGTGATTATTGATTTGGTCCACAGATTGATTTAGTATAGCTCTGGGGTGGGATGGCCCAGCCTAGGTGAGTGCTCCCTTCCCGGCCGTGCACTCTTTCTCCTCAGTGATGCCCCTCGGTCATGCCACTCTGCCTTGGAGCCAGCCAGTGATGAACTGAAACCTCTACAAACTTTGAGCTACACTAAGTCTTTCCTCCTTTAACTTTGGGTGTCAGATAGTTTATCTCAGTGACAAGAAAGAGAACTAAGACACTTAGCAAGAGTAAGGCTTTTCAATTTCGTTAGATGATCAGGAACACTCTTTAAACTGGAGGGCTAGTGAAAATGAAGGACATAATTGTGACTTTAGTGACCATACTGGTTCCCCTAAATAATGCCCTTAGATTTGTGAGCATATTATATTGCATGACAAAAGAGATTTTGCAAATTAATTAAAGGTATGGACCTTAAAATAAGGAGATTATCTTGGATTGTCCAAGTGGGTCCAATCTAACCACATTAGTCCTTAAAAGCAGAGAGCTTTATCTGGCTGGAGGCAAAGAGATGCCACAGGAAGAGAAAGAGAGAGATTCAAAGTCTGATGATAACTGAGCACACCTTTGCTTGAATCTGGTTCATGGAAAATCAGAGAAGTCAGCAGTATGCAGGAGTATCATGTGACAGCTGGTAAGGCAACACTGTACTGTTGTACAGTGATAAGAAACCAAAGTTGGCAAGGATTTCAATGAAGTTTAAACTTAACTCATGGAAGCAGACCCTTCCTGACAGATAGATCCAGACAAAATGACACTTTGACTTCACCCTTGCAAGACCCTGAGAGAAGAATCCAGTTGAGCTAAGATTTGTGATCTGAACCATGAAATTTTGCAATAAGTAGATTTTATTTTAAATCACTGAGATTGTGATAATATGTTACAGTAGCAAGAGAAAAACAATGGGGAGGACCATTTCTGGAATTCGGCTTCCTAGGTTCAAATCCCAGGCCCACCTCAGAGACATAACTTCAAGATAGTTATCACTCCTAAACAAGATGGTCTATGGCACTACTGATGAACGGTATATAGGTACATGGGAAGAGCATAGAGCTAAACATCAAGAGAAAACCATTTCTTGAAACCTCTTAAACTGGTTGGAATTAACAGACAGCCCTCATGGAGATTTGCTTCTATTAGGAGGAAACTTTGGTAGAGAACACAACCTTTGCCGATTTAAGAGCCAACAGGGAAGGAGATAGAGAAAGATATTTCTATCTATTGAGATAGCCCATGTATCTTTACAATTTACCATTTTAAAGCAAATGACTGAATGATTTTTAGTATATTAATAGAATATATAACCATATCATTATTTAATCCCACTAAATTTCCATGGCCCTAAAAGGAAATTTTGTAGCTACTTATAGTCACTCTCTTTTCCTCCCTTTATTCCCTTCCTAGCAACCACTAATTTATGTGCCTCTGTGTCTAGGAATGTGCCTACTCTGGATAGTGAGTTAATGAAAATATATTTCATTCACAGAGGTAAACAAAATCATATAAAATGGCATTTGTGTCTGGTTTTTTTTTGTTTAAAATAATTTTTATAATCTAAATTGTAGCATATATCATTTTTAATTCATTTTTGTGGCTGAATCCTAAATCCTTGCATAAATATGGTAAAACCTTGACCTACAAGTAACTTCTCTGTGCGTGTTCCACAAGACAAGCAAACACTTCTAATAAGTTTTAACTTTTTGAACGAGTGAGGTCTTACAATATGATCAGTGTATGATGTTACACGCTCATAATTTAGCCATGCTCTGTCCCTCTTGCTGTGGGCTTATGGGTGATGGTGATCACCACAAATACCAAGAGGTTACAGAGGAGGAAAAGAAAAACAGAAGGGATCTCTCTTCAAATGGGGTTGGGGGATGTGTAACATGTGAGAAACAGAGAAAAGCACCACCTGAGTCAGGAGGTAGCAGAGGATGCGATGGATCTGTTCTGTGATAAAGCAGTGTCATATTTCTGCAAAATCCCCCGAAGGAGTCAAAAGAGAGTGTCATCAGATAGGTTCCTTGTTAAAGTTACACAAAAACAAAAAGATTTCATTAGTCATAGTGAAGTTGCTCTGCACAATAACCCTTCTCTCCCTCACATAAACCCTAAAGGTTTTAAAGGTAAGTGCAGGTAAATTTACTTATTTTGCTTTATGTATTGTATTTTCCTTATTATTTTGTATTATATTATAGCACTGTCAGTATTTTTATATAAATATTTCGGGGTTGTGCAATGCATCATCTGAGTTTCCATTATTTCATATGGGGAAATTCGCCTTGATATAATTGTGCTTTGGATAACAAGTATTTTTGGGGGGGGGGGACAGGGTCTCGCTTTGTAGTTCAGGCTGGCCCTGAGCCCAGACAAGCCTTGAACCCAGCAATCCTCCTGTCTCTGCCTCCCGAGTGCTGGGATTACAAGTGTGAGCCACCACGCCCAGCACTGTGGTATGTGTGGTATTGATGGTTGGTGGGCGTGAGTCTCCACACCCAGCATTGTATGTGGTTACCAGGATAGAACTCAGGACCTTGCACTTGCGAGGCAGGCACCGGAACCACTGAGCTAAATCTCTGGCCCTCTAGTGATTTTTATAAAGTGGAAATTTATAAGAATGCCTTAAAATCAATCCTAAAGTTTACACTAAGATAGTTCCACAGGCAATCTTTTTCATGTAACCCAATAGAATTCAGGATCCTTCAAATACCTGTCTTGAAAGCAAATGAACTGTCATTCTTATTTCCAATAGAAGTGAATCTCTTCCCTTATTTTCCCTCCATTGAAATAATTAGTAGTATACTTTTTATTGATTTTATTGGTATATTTTATATACCTATCATGATCACACTTGACATGGAGAATTTGTACCAGTGCATGACACGACTTAATTCTCATTTTTTCCCTTTCCCCTGTCCACCCTACAATCCCTGACCCCTATACAAATAACTTTGCTTCCTTTTTACCATCAAATTTTTCTTTCCCCTCTTTACTTACCATTACCCCCTTTTCCTTCTGAATATTTTCTATTTCCCAATATACTTTTATTTCCTCTATAAGAGTTTCTCAACAGTCAAACATCAGTTGTCAGTTCCTTGTTAAACACTAAGTGAAATACTTTTTGAGTAAAGTATCTTGGTATTCCCAAAACATAATTGTGTTTGCATGAAAAATATGAGTTACACAGAGATATATACATTTCTCTAGGACATAAAAGACATATCTACATTCTCTGAAAGAAAAAATTATGCAATTCAAGTGAACACAAATTATTTTTTTAAAATGATGTTAGCAGTGAAGAAAAATAGGCATGGGTCTCTCTGTGATAACTTAGAAGAGATTAAATGTCTAAATTCCGCGTTGGTAGATGCTTTTACGTACCGTTACACATAGTTATAACAATGCCACTCCCAGCATAGTCACAGATCTACCAAGGGAAAGAGGGCCTTGACCCTCTCTGTTCCTAGATCAAACACAGACTGCTGTAAGATAATATGACTAGAAACTCCTTTGCAACAGCCTTTCCAGAAACATCTATTCACAAAAAACTGATAATTACACATGTAATAAAATTTCATAAAGTCTACTCCTAGAAAACACTTTCAGCCTAATATATAATGTGATGTCCACTTATAAGTAATAAAATGACATTGGGTTTCTAAAATCCTGTTTCACACTAGAGTTTCCCCAAGTTTATCTATTAACCAGGTTGTAAATGATGGTAATTATACCCACAGTGGGAAACTGTTTTTCTAAACTCATTTACAACTAATATTAGATCATTTTCTTTTAAATAAATACAAAATTTCTTCCTAGTTTCACTCTCTAATGTTATATAATCCAAGTCACTAAGCTGATATTTTATGGATTCTTATAACTTCTATTCCTGTTTCCTTTAGAATCTTTACCCAATGATATATAACAAATGGGACCAACTGGAGCCAAAACAGATGGAGAATAACTGAGTTCATTAGGGAAACATACCAGGTGTTTGTTTCCCCCAGAAATGGGAGGAAAAGGAATGCTTCCGTATCCCTGGCTGTCACTCATCACAGCTGCGTGTGATGCAAGAACAATGGTAGTTTAATTAATGTGTCCCCCCTCCACTCAAGGAAAGCTCTCTGTAAGTTTAATCACATGTTTAAACATTAACTGCATAAAGGATCAATGTGTAACTTCCTTATATTAATGATGCCCATGTTGGATGCACTTAATTATCACAAAACATGCACTAAGAGAAATAAGTGAAAGATGCCCTTAATTTGTTTCTGAGAAAGGAGATAAATAAATGGATTACCTAACCAACAAATGTTTATATCCAAACCCCAGGCACTTTTAAAAATAAATATTTTTAGGTTGAGAGGGATTTTGCAAGGTAGTCAATAATACTGATGTTATAGTAAAGTCCTGTAACTGCAGACTTTCTCATGAAGTCTTATTGAAAATCAGAGAAAATGTCTCTTTGACAAGTGGCCCCCTCTTTCCTGCTCTGCATTGCAGTGAGTTGCTGACTATCACGAGGCATATGATCTCTTTCCACTTATTTCTTC
Organism: Thryonomys swinderianus; assembly: GCA_004025085.1. Classification (NCBI taxonomy): domain Eukaryota; kingdom Metazoa; phylum Chordata; class Mammalia; order Rodentia; family Thryonomyidae; genus Thryonomys; species Thryonomys swinderianus. The sequence goes on from PVIC010017902.1 coordinate 26,115, forward strand.
ATTACAGTGACATATCCTTAACTCCTTGGAATAGTACAATTTCATTACAAGTTCACCTTCCCAATCATTAATTTTGCGTTATATATTTCACCTTGCTTTCACCCTGAGTATGAGGACATTCTAATTTCACATGACTTCTTTCTTTGACAAATTTGCAATCTATTGAAGGATAACTAAGAATTTTTCATTATGTATATCACATTTGCCTTCAGTATTTTTCTCTAATGTCAAAGGAAAGATGTCCTTCTAAAGTTAACCTTTTAATTTAAACACCTAATATAAAGCCTCTCATATTTTCTAGAACTCAGCTCCATGTATTATCAATTTTCTCTTTTATATGTTCAACTTTTCTCCCCACTTCCAACTTTTCTACACATTACCATAAAACCCAAGCCCCCTCCCACTCTGTTTTCACAAACAGCATCTTCTTTACTATGCATGGCCTCTGCAGGGAACTGGACTATGACAAGGCCCCTTCTTTATTATGCAAGGACCACCGTACTAGACTACAACAACTTTCTGTCCTCTTTCCTTGTCCATCAAACTGGTCACTCCAGCCTGATCATTATCTTCCTTTCTTTTCTCTCCCAGTCTCTCCTCAATCCCCTGTAATCCATTTCTCCTGCAAATGCTTTTGCTGAGGTTGTCAGTGAGCACCACTTGCTGAATAAAAAAACATGTTTAGGGATTTTCTTCTCTCTCTTCTTTGGCTCCCAAGATACTCACCTATCTGTCCTGTACTTTGTTAACTAATTTTTAAAGTCTCTATCTATCAACTAATATTTTTGTTTTTATGTCCTATTAATCCCAGTTCCTCAAAGACCTCAATTTGAACTCTTTTTGTATTACACTGTGTATTTCTTGTAGAAAATTTAACATAATCTACTGATCTAAAAGGATTTTAATTAATGTGTGATACATAACTATGTATATGTGTGTGTGCTTTTTTTTCCTAAGCAAATTCTTTTTTTTTTTCTTTTTGTTTTGTTTTTTTGAGACAGGGTCTCACTTTGTAGTTCAGGCTGGCCCTGAGCTCACTATGTAGCCCAGGCAAGCTTCGAACTCAGCATCCTCCTGTCTCTGCCTCCCAAGTGCTGGGATTACAGGGGTGAGCTACCACGCCCAGCATCTAAGCAAATTCTTAATCAGAAGAAAAACTCATGATGTTTCTGAAAAAAGTAAGGTGCACAAAAGAAACAACACCATAATTACATTCATTAATAATAATAGGAGCAGTTATTATTCCATACCAGGACTATGTTTACATGTATTTTAAAGATTAAATATTTTGGCACAAATCATTCTTATTTCCAAGCAAAGAAAGCTTTATGGACAACATGAACTTTAAGGCAAAAGAGGATATAAGTAAGACATGAAGTTAACTTAAATTCCTTTGCTCATTTCCATTTCCATTACCAAATATTTTGGGTCATTCAGCAGAGAAAGAATAGAGGACTAATAACTTCAACTTAATATTGACACAATGTATCTGCTGGTAGTGCACATTTATGGTAACAGCTACCAAAAATCTACATAGCATGAAGTTCATTTCTTAAAGAGGAAAAGTCACTCATCAGATGGTGAACACTGTTGAAAGCTTATAAAGGCCTCCTCGGTCTAGTCACCCTGCTGTAGACTCACTGACCCTGACAAAAGAGCATGCTAAATGCATTTATTTAAATTATGTTTATTTTCAAATACTGATTATCTAGAGTATTTCTATATCACAACACATAGTGACCAGCTGAATTTTTCAGTACTGCATTTAGTTTTAAGTGTGGAGCATTCCAAGGTAAGCAGAACCATTTGCTTGTCTTGTTCCCACAAATACTCTATCACTAACCGTTCTTATCACTGGCTTTAAAATATCTTTGTAAACATATGTGCACATGTAACAATGTGCATGTAAAAGATGACATGTAAAAGAAAATGATGACATGTAAAAGAAAAAACTGACAATATAAGTAGAACTGAGTTTGTAAAGTCTATTTTTAGGTTATCTGTTTCAGAATCACTTCGGTGCTATTTGAAAAAAATAATTAAAAACAGATTCTTTAATACCCAGGATTCTCTATCATATATCATATATATATATGATATATATAACATATATCATAACATATATCATAAAATATATATGTTCTCTAACATTCATATGTTAGAGAACATATATATTCTCTAACATCCTCATATATATATGATAGAGAGATATATCATATATATGATAGAGGATTCTATATTTTAATTGGATTCAGGATGATACTCTGCACACTAAGATTTGAGATCTCAGTATGTTTTATTATTTTTATCGAGTCGATTTTGAACAAAAAGGCAGAAAGAGTTTAAAGCTAGAGGACACTGCCAAAGATGCTTTCCTTTCAAGAAAACAATACAATTAGAGACGGTTCAAGACCCGTGCCAGGGCTACTGACCTGAGAAAAACCAAAGAAATAAAGGTGTTCTAGAACCAAAATCCAAGAGACCTGAGGAACCTAATAAATTACATTGTTTACTGTCTGTATCTTTAAAATCAGCATGACTGCTTTTGCTCTCTTTGGATTTAAAATAACCAACTCATTTCACTTCATTCTGCTGCACTATAAAGCATTCATTTAAAGCATCCAAGTTGGCCCAGATAGAATAATAAGGCCATGCTTTGGAAAGGAAATGAAAAAGAATAAAACATGAATCAAATTTTACCTCTTCCCCAATTGAAGCTATAATCTATGAATAGAAAAAGCTTATCAAAGTGTGAGTGATGTTCTGCTTTAAAAACTGCAGTAAGTGAAATGCAATTGGATAACCAGCAGAAACAATGCAAAGTTTTCATTCAAAAGAGATATGAAGGTGAAATTTTCTCGTGTGAACAAAATTTGTGATTTTTAGTTTAATTATAAATGCTATTCCATATGTACAAATATTCTCAAAACCTGGGCTTTTTCTATCTCTAAACACATTTTCTGGTGGAGTCTCTTATAACTTCTACATCGAGGAGACATATTAGCAGAAATGTTCTAATGCTATCTTTTCACTTATAAAATAAAGTCATATTTGGCTTTGGAAATATGATTCAGATTTTGTGACATTACAATCATTAAAGTTTGCTTTTTTCTCAACTTGATGAAGTGATTAATAATATATCAGAATAAAAGAAAATCTAAGAGCTTAACCATATTGGAGTCTTAGATTAAACTAAGGCAACAGTATCTTTCTTAAATGATTTATAAAGTTATCAAGGGAATCTATGACAATATGTTAATATGGTAATAGTAGTTATATATTGCTGCAAAACAACCCTAAAAGAATTCTACATCAAACAATATGTTAATTCAAACTTTACCATTTAGACTTGGTTTAATTGAGGGCTTTTCCCATGGTCTCCCACGTGTCCATTAGGGAGATCTAGTGGGCTTCAGCGGGCCACGAAGTCTCATGGAGATGTGCAGTCGTTAACTGGTACTGACCTTCTGCTCACTCCTGCTCTTCTCCATGTGGCTCCTCCTCCAGCATGTTCCAGGAAGGCAAGCCATAATATCTAAACATCTATCAAGCTTTGCTCTAATCACATTTATGAATCATCAATTAGAGAAGCTTCAGTCTTACAGAAAATGACTGACTTGCTTAAGGTTACACAAGTAGTGATTTAAATGTGTGAATTAATTCAAATTACAAGTTAGACCCTAGAAACTGAGTATCTAATTCTCTCAGCAGTCCTCCTGCTTCGGCCTCCTGAATGCTGCGATGACAAGCATGAGCCACCATGCCCAGAATTGTGGTGTATGGTACTGATTGCTGGTAGGCACGAGTCACCACGCCCAGTATTGCTGTATGTGGTTACTGGGGATCAAACCAGGAACCTTGAGCTTGCTAGGCAGGCACTGGAACCATTCAGCTAAATCTCCAGCCCTCAGTGTCTAATTTTTAAATATGCGTTCTGTACATATCCATCCAAAAAAAAAAAATCCTGTGAGGGAACTGTGTGATAGGAGAGGCCTAAAGCAGGAAAGTTTTTAAAACTTCTTCAAGATACGACCACAAATAGAAGACCTAAGCCTTGAACTCAAGATAGACTGATTTCAGGATAAAAGAGAAGCAGTACAAACTGGGTATAGTGATACATACCTATAATCCCAGAGACTCAGGAGGTGGAAGCTCCTGGATCACAAGTTCAAAGCCAGATGGGGCAACTTAGCAAGACACTGTCTCAAAAAATACAATAAAAGGTGGGGGGGTGGCTTAGTATTCAAGTGCCAGCCTAGCATACTTGAGGTCCTGGGCTTGATCCCTGGCACCACAAAAAACAATAACAACAAAAAAGGAGCAAGGCATTTGTAATTATAGAACACATATCTGCAAGCATGCATTTCTTATTAAATCAGACATATTTATCACTCAGGAGTCAAAAAGTAAAACAAATAGTAAAACTCGTCAGTTTTAAAGCCCTATGAATAATGCTCTCACTAGGAACACAGTCCATTACACAAGCATCTCTACTGAACATAACAACTCATCTCCAAAACTTAGCGGGACCTAATCTTTTCTGCACTTGAGTCATTCCCAGCACCTGAAGAGCTCCTTGGAATTACTCATGGTATAGTAGCTGGACTCAAAGCTAAAAGCCCAAAACAACCACACAGAAACTGATTTGCGACTTATGCTTAGGCCAGGTAGATGACAAAATGATAGTTTATTACAGTCCCATATTCAAAGAGAGGACAGGCACTGCCTCTTAATACAAGTGTCAAAATGATCAAATATTTATTTAAACACTCGCACATTTTCACTTTTAGAAGCTGTAGTACTTTAAACCCAATTAGTAATTTTAGGTCTACTTGTGCTTCTTAAATCCGGGAGGGTGCATGAAGTCCTGTGTAAGCAGTTTAGGAACTCCATGATAAGTCCATTCTGTAAGTCTATGGAAATGATAAACTTGTTTAAAAAAAAAAAAAAAGTCATTCTGGAATTTAGAGCTAATTCCAAGAGCTAATTCCTGGAGAGCAAGGCAACTTGTTACATGATTAAAATCTCTATAGGTGTCAGCTCCTTCATCTATAAAGGGGAAGAATTGAGCTAGGTGACTTCCAACACCTTAGACCTATGGTCAAAGTAGCTAGTTAGCCAGTCTTGAGGACCTAGGTCTTACACCTAATAGTCTAGAGCCTGTGCAGATACAGGATCTTTCTGCCTCCAAATATCCACCTCTCTGAACAGGAAATTGCACCTTCCACTTCTGCCAACTAGGAGGACAGCCTGCCTTCCACAGATTCCGTCCAGGGTACCTTTTTTGTTCAGCTGCCACAACCAACCAGGAAGAGGAAGTGCTAAATTTGGGAACAGATCCAGATGTGATTTAGCCACTGCCCATCACGATTGACTTGCTACAGACTTAACTTTATGCTCGGCCCCCACATTCCTGTCCCTAGAGTAACAGGTGCTGTCCTTGATCCTGAGCTCTCTTTGACCATTATAACAAAGGTTCCCACAGCATTCCCTGGAATCCTAACTTGGAATTCCACACCATCAGATCGTTGGTTGCATTTGTCCTCTGTCTTTCTCTTCTCAGAACAGCCTCTAACAAAAGAATCCACCGACTCTTTGACTCTTCTGTTGACAAAAAATAAGAGGAAAATCTTTCCACAAAATATCCTCTAAGGCAGCTTGAAAACTCCTATTATATAAAGTGTTTTGATAGGAGTTTTAATCAGACATATAAAGCTAATTTCAGTGTCAGCAATATTTTTCTAATATGCATGTAGGCATATTCTTCATCTGATAAAAAAAGACACACAGAAGATAAAGAATTACTGTGTGGGAGTAAAGACTAACAAAACATGGCAATTCACGGTGAACAGCCATTTGATATGACTAACATTGTATTAGTAATTATAATAGTTTTGCTTGTTATTGAAAAGAGAAAAAAGCAAAATAGATATGTACATACAAAAATAGATTCGCAAGGGCCGGAGGGTTAGCTCAGTGGTTCCGGCGCCTGCCTCGCAAGCGCAAGGTCCTGAGTTCGATCCCCGGTAACCACATATAATGCTGGGCGTGGAGACACGCCCACCGACAATCAACACCGCATACCACAATGCCGGACGTGGTGGCTCACGCCTGTAATTCCAGCACTCGGGAGGCAGAGACAGGAGGATTGCTG
>PVIC010017903.1:0-32161 GCA_004025085.1 Thryonomys swinderianus
CGTGCTGCTCCCTCAGTCCACCAGAAGCAAGGCACGGCAGTGCCGCATCTGCTGGGTCCGGTCCGCCCGCAGCTGTTCCCTCAGTCCACCGGAAAACAGGACACTGCAGGGCCCGCATCTGCTGGGTCCGGTCCGCCTGCCACTGGTTCCCCAGTCTGCTGGACACACGGCACGGCGGGCCCGCAGCTGCTGAGTCCAGTCCGCCCACCGCTCATTCCTCAGTCCGCTGGAAACACGGCATGGCAGGGCCAGAGCTGCTGGGTCCGGTCCGCCCGCCGCTCGTTCCCCAGTCCTCTAGAAACACGGCACGGCGGGCCCAGAGCTGCTGAGTCTGGTCAGCCCGCAGCTCGTTCCTTGGTCCACTGGAAACACGGCACGGCGGGCCCAGAGCTGCTGGGTCCCTACAATTTTATTCAGTTAGGACCTTCATGTCACTTGAAAAATGCTATTCAAATTTTTATACCCTTATGAGACCTTGTACATAAAAAATTTTCTAAGATTCTCTTATTTCACAGTAAATCTCAATATAATCAGAACTTAGTTTCAATTACAACTTTTTTTTTGAGACAGGGTCTTGCTTTGTAGTTCAGGCTGGCCCTGAGCTCACTCTGTAGCCCAGGCAAGTCTTGAACTCATCAATCCTCCTGTCTCTGCCTCCCGAGTGCTGAGATTTCAGGCATGAGCCACCACGCCCAGCTCAATTATAATTTTAACTAAAGTTGAGTCACGTAATTTGAACCTCTAACTTTCCACTTGACATAGTAGCAGACACTGTTAGAGAAAGTGCATTTATGCTAAAAAAAAAATTAGTGGATTTACCCAAATTTTTTAAGTATAAAAATGGTGTGAAAATTTACAAAAAACATAATGAACACAAAGAGAAAAGCAAATTAAAAAGGATAACCATGCTAGAAATGAACCAAGCATTTTGGTGATTCCATAAGTAAAAATGCAATATGTTTTTTCTAAATTAAACTTAAGTATCTCAAAAAAATGAAACGAAATCCACTAATTTTCTAGGGATCACACTTTACATATAATTATTATAGCTAATAATTTTTGAGTAGTTAACATATTTAATAGTGCTTCACATAAGTAAGTTCTTCAAACATCACAGTAGTCCTCTGATTCAGTGCAAAGTCAGCCGATCTGCATTGCCCTGAGGCTCATATCCAGAGCTTTCTGGGGCATCTAATCAGCTCTGGCCAATGCTACTGAATACATGAGCTAATGATAAAATATGTCCTTTAGCCATAGGTTCATGAGTTGTCTCAAGACAGAATGTACCAGCTTGTCAACATTGTTTGTAACTTATGAGTTGAAAATGTTTTCAGTGAACTATGGGATTTTAATGGTTAAGGATGATTATATAGCTGGATGGGCCTAGGTGGCAGAGTCACAGTAAGAGAACTCTACTCCTAGCAGGTTGTACTCTTCTCAAATCAAGGTGTTTTGCATACATTTTAACAGTGATTCAAGACTGGGAGACAAGGCCCATCACCTGTAACCCAGCAGCGAGCAGACAGCAAGACACAATTGACATCTCCAGATGCCTTTTTCCATGAGTAACTGTTCTGCTATTGTGGCTGCCTTGACCCTAATAAAAGTACTTTATGAGTACAGACTCTTTTAAGTTTTCCACAAACGCATGGGATAATTCAGGTATATAATGTATAATTAATAGCTCTTCTTTAAGAATGAGACCATTTTGGGGGGCAAAGCGATGCTGAGAAACTTCATCTAGGCAACAACATATGGTAGAATAAAAGTGACTGAATAAGAATTTCAGCCTAGAAAGTACAGTTCCAGACTAAACATCTGACACCCAGGACAGCCCTCTGCAACAGAGAAATATTTAGTGCAAAGTAAGAAAACTTTAAAGTTGAGTAGCTGCAAAAGGAGTTTACGTAGGATGGAGAGCCAGACAGTCTGGAGAGAGAGAGAGAGAGCGAGGGAGACAGAGAAAGAGACACAGAGAGAGAGAGAGAGAGAGAGAGAGAGAGAGAGAGAGAGCCAGAGCCAGAGACAGGGAGACAGAGGAGGGGGTTCCTCACTTCAACAGGGAAAGCAAATCAGAGTACTGCACAGCCATTAACTGCTGTATGGCAGGGCAGGAATCAGGACCCAATCAGTGTAGCAAAACCATCTGTGTCAGGGTACATCATTCAAACACCTGGCTGTGCTGTGAACAAACCTGCTTTGACCATGACGAGATTCAAATCTGCTGCAGTTCAAATGTGACCTTCAAAAGCAACAATGTGGCCAGGTGGATTCTCCAGTTCCCATCTTGACACTTGCCTGGCATGGAACCATAAAGAGTCACTGGGCTTAGATGCAGTCGTGAGCGAGAGGCCCTGCCACGGATTAGCAGCTTTACAGAGGAGGAAGATACAGTTGTCCTTCCACACTTCCAGTGCCACCCTGTGATGTCACTGCCATGGCACCACAGGGCACAAAAGGCCTCGGAAGATATCGGTGCCTTCTGTGAAACAAATTATTTGTTTACAAATTATCCAGTCTTATGTATTCACTAGAGGAAATTATATTATATATACTAGAGGAAATAGGACTAGGATAAAATCTAAAATCCAGTCTTTTATATTTATCTCACCTTCACTCATTTTCTTCCCTCATTTTGAGCCAATATCTAGAAATCTTATAATTTCCACTTTTACTAATACCAGCATATATTATAAAAGATAAAGACTCATTAAAATGACTGAAATAATATTAGAAATATTTAAACACTATCATATAAAATTCTAGTGTTTTATATATGTTATTTAATTATGAGTCTTTTGGGAATAAGATACAAATAAAGGTCTGACTGGTTGATTTGCCTTTTGTTGATTTATAATCTGCCTCCTCTGTTTCTTTTTTTCCTCCTTGTAGTTTATTTATTTTTAATTTGTTTTTTGAGACAGGGTCTCGCCTTGTAGTTCAGGCTGGCCCTGAATTCATTATGTAGCCCAGGCAAGCCTGGAACTCATGGCAAATCCGCCTGCCTCTGCCTCCCAAATGCTGGGATTATAGGCATGAGCTACCACGCCTGGCGCTATGGTATGTGTTACTGGAGATTAAATTCAGAACCTGCACTTGCCAGGCAGATGGCCCTGTAGTTTTTTTCTAGAAGGAAGGGTCTTCCAGGTTTTATTAGTCTGGAATTTGCTGATTACATATGTATTGCACCATTTTAGTATGCTAGTTTGCCTTTTGTATTTCCTATAAATTGTACTTTAGATTCAGATAGTTGATTACATTTAGATTTAATTTGCTGAATATTTTTGGAGGTCCAGACAAGATTATGAAGCATATTGTCTCTTTTTTTATTCCATTAATTAATAAAAGGTTACAAAATTATAAATTTCAAATAATATCATTGTTTCTGTTTAATATACATACATAAAAAGAAAGCTTGCTTCATCATCTCTTTGCCTGAGAGTTGTGTTTTTAAAATCACGGTTTAGTGTGTTTTGTAGAATTTTGGGTATTTCTACTGGGAGGATAAATCTGGCCCATCCTTAATATTCCATTTTAGACAGATCTGAAGTCTCCCTATCCATTAAAAGAGCTTCATAATCCTCCTTAACAAGTCTTACATATATTTCATAAAGTTTATTTCAAGGAACAAACTGATATTGAGTACTACAAACTCTTGTACTAAGTGTTCAGTTGTGCCCCCGACGTGGTCAGCAACACTGGATTTAACTACCTACAAGTCTTATTCCAGATGCTCTGCTGAAGGTAAAGACAAGTGCAAAATGGTCTCTGACTTAGTGGGCTGGTAGGAATCCTCTGATGAATATTTTGGTAATGATATTGAAGGAGAAAGAAGTTGGAGGACAGGTCCTTGGAGCTAGGATCTGTGGTCTAGGTAGATTCTTCTCATAAAATGATGAAGAAGAGATAAGCTCTGGGAAGAGAGCAACAGAATCAAAAGCACCAAGCTGTGGTGGTTCTCAAGTGATGCAATAAGTCTCCCAGTTTACACAGAACACCAAATGATTAATTGAAAATATTTGGAAAATGAGATCAGAAAGGTAGTTTGGCAGGAGACTGCTTGGAGCCTTGGATGTAAAGTGAATGATGCAATCTTTATCCTGAGGTCAATATGGACATACTTAAGGAAAATCCAAGTAGTAAAGAATAACAGGCAGCTGCATGTGAAACCAAAATTTAGTCTGTAGCTATTGCAGATAAGAGATGAGATGTCAATCAACACTCTACTGGAACTTTTCTCCTTCTCCTTCTCCTTCTCCTTCTCCTTCTCCTTCTCCTTCTCCTTCTCCTTCTCCTTCTCCCTCCTCTTCCTCTTCCTCTTCCTCCTCCTCCTCCTCCTCCTCCTCTTCCTCTTCCTCTTCCTCTTCCTCTTCCTCTTCCTCTTCCTCTTCCTCTTCCTCTTCCTCTTCCTCTTCTTCTTCTTCTTCTTCTTCTTCTTCTTCTTCTTCTTCTTCTTCTTCTTCTTCTTCTTCTTCTTCTTCTTCTTCTTCTTCTTCTTCTTCTTCTTCACTTTTTGTTTTAGTTTTTGAGGCAGGGTCTTGCTTTGTAGTTCAGGCTGGCCCTGAGCTCACTATGTAGGCCAGGAAACCCTCGAACTCTCAGCAATCCTTCTGTCTCTGCTTCCCAAGTGTTGGGATTACAGACGAGAGCCAGGATGCCCAGTATTCTCTACTGGAATTTTTCTTGGGGCCTGAACATACAACAACAAAGCCAGACTTAATCAAGTCAATATCAGTGCAGACTCGGATGGATATTGTCTAATGAAAAATAATTAGGAAACCTCAATAGAACTACCCAAATCTTACCATGATAATGTCAGTGTTTTATCATGTTCCATTTGTTAATTTGGGAAAGGTAAATATATAATTGAGTTAAATTTATCTTTTACTCATTTCTCTTCTAAAGATAAGTGTGTGTGATCTTTTCCATGCTGGAAGATGATTTGTTTCACATTTTCAGTATATAACTGGTTTACAGCTAAAGACCACATCAGAAAAACTAATTCACTCATAAATGAGCTTGTGTTCTCTGAACATTCCTTTTAATAATCTGTAACATTCAGCAACAAAAACATGTCCTCATTTCAGAGAAACCAAGCATTAACATGTGACTGTGCACTGTGTTGATGACTTTAAGTATATCATATGTGATCTACTTCAGTTATTTTATTGATTTCACCAAGTTCGTGCTGCATCTCATCACCATTAAATTTCAATGTTTTAAAGATTAAGGAAGATGACACTCAAAATGGAAACATCCTCTTTTATCTTTTCTCGTTCCTTCCCTAGTCTCTCTAGTACCAGTGTCACTTTGCAGGATGTCAAAGACTCAAATGTGCTTCATGAAACCAAACAGAAGCCTGGGAAAATGTGTCTCAACATTCAGAGGAGGGCAAGCAGATTTCAATCTATTCTACATCATTCCAAAAAGAATACTCCAGTTTGAGAGGAGACCTTGGGTTTTTATTAATTTTCTACAGTGACACACTGAAAAAAAGAGAGAGAGAGAAATAAAACAAAATGAAGTCAAACAATTATCATGTAGAAAGATGTAGAAAAAGCATTAAAAAAACCTGGAAGAGTAGAAAGAAGAAACAAAGTCTATGGTTATCGCTGGGAGTTCCAACAACTTTTTAGTAACTGGTAGAAATACTATATAGAAATTCAGGGAGAATAGAGAAGATTTCAGAGACTTTATCAAACTAATAGAATCTAATCAATGTATGTAGTATTACCTACCAACCAAGTGCAGAATACACATTTGTTACAAAAGCCCATGTGACATTCACCAAGATATATCCTCAGATAATAAAAAGATTAAAAGCCAAAATTTAAAACATGCATATTAGATATAGTAATGTGTAACATAAATTATAACAATTTAAATTTAAGAATTTAAAATATACAGTATGTTGTATCACCATAGATTAATTAAAGTAGAAATCAATAGCAAAATGACTACACAAAAAATCCTAAATAATCGGGGGATCGAATTCAGGCCCTTGTGCTTTTACGATACCACTTGAGCTAAATCCCTGGCCCAATAATTGGTAATTAAACAACATATTTTCAATTATCTGATGGATCAAGAGAAAGTCTCCAATGAAAGAGAAAAGCTACATAGAACCAAGGTACTATTTGCTGGCCCCAAAGGACCTGCCATGTTGATTACCTTGTGAGCACCGTCAACTTGGTACACATAATCAAGTATTTGTTCAGTGGACACCACTGTAGGAGGTATGTAGAGTATTTCATCCACATCTTTTCCTTGAACAAGCCCTCCTGACTCTGCACCTCTGGGGTTGGAGGGACAATTGATATCCGTGCTCTCCCTCTTTCCTTCTCATAGCAGGGGCAGTGCCCCCAGCTGGCTTGGTCCCCCTTCCCCTCCAAACAGTGACTGGACTAGAGGAGATTCATGATAGGAGGAGGGTTGGGAAGAATACTCCTCGTATCCATGCCTGCTGAGGGAGAATGCCTCCTTAACCTGCAATGGATTAGCCCAGAGTCCTGGGCTGCTGGTGCACAGCACAGTGAACCTTGGATTGACATGAAGGTAAAATGAGCTCAAGCAGAATAGAACTGAGAGAGACAGGACAGGAGTCAGGGTCTCATCACTAATTTAAATTTCTGAGATGACTATTCATCTTTTTTTTGAAAAAAACTATGTCATTGTAGACACTGTCTTTGGAAAAACAGACATACAAAGACAAGACTATATAGACTCATACACTCTGAAATACTAAGGCAAAACCTAGAAATGGAAAAGGTGGGAATGTGGGGGGGCAGGGAAGAGAATGATTAAGAAAAGCAACATTCCAAAGGAAAAATGAATACAGGTATTTCAGTAAGTGAGGAAGGGAGTCATTCAGATGTCTGGGCACAGAGGTTTTGGGAGGGAAATGGCAGGTGGTCTTGTGCTGTGTCAAAGCAAGATGTCCAGCACGGCATGAGCAGGGAGGAAGGGGGAGGCTGGGAGATGCAGAGGGAGGCCCAAGCTTAATGTTCTGTTCTGAGTGATATGTGCAGCCTTTACAGCATTTTAACAAGGTGGTCGATTGCCTTAATGTTTTGAAAACTGAAACAAAAATTATCTATTGCACCAGTTTCCAGTTAGATGGCCAAAGAAGGGGGTTCAAGCACTATAGATTTATCAGCCGTGACAAGTGGTGCCGATCACAGACATGATCTGAAGTCTAACATGCAAGAATCACCTGTAACTTTCATGAGATCCACAGGTCTACAGTAGCACTGGAAGTAAACACACGAGGGAGAATCAGCGAAGTGCAGATGTGGTCACCTCTGGATTTTCTAGCTAAGGAAAGATTCATTTTTTTGGTCTCACTTTGTAGTTCAGGCTGGCCCTGAGCTCACTACATAACCCAGGCTAGCCTCAAACTCAGCAATCCTCCTGCCTCTGCCTCCCAAGTGCTGGGCTTACAGGCATGAGTCAGCATGCCCAGCACTGTGGTATGTGGTGCCAGGAATCAAACTCGGGACCTTGCACTTGCCAGGCAGATGGCAGAACCACTGAGCTAAATCCCTGGCCCAGGAAGGATTCTTACTATTTTCAGATTTGGGATAGCAAGTGAGGCCCCATTGATAATCTTAAAAAGGTATAAGGCTGATTTCCAATCCTATCAGTTACAACCTCTGATTATATTTTTTCAGGCTACAACCTAGAGGATATTCTGTTTACTTAAATAGTAGCCTTTCCTATTAAATTTCCTGGTCTTAATTTCTGATACCATTATTCAAATCTATTCTCCTGTGTATTTGAACAATCTGTCCAAAAACAGAGCTTTGTTAATGTTAAACTTAAGCTGCTCAGGTTTATCACAATCTTTTCTGTTGATTTTAGTAATATCTGTGGTTTAACTTCTGCAACTCTGTGTGTAGTAAGTTAATTACAGATGGAAATATGCATAAATTTGTGTAATGTGTCTTTATATCTCACAGCAGTATCCTTGTTAATATCTGACAAGAAGGGTTCCATGGAAATGAAACCATAACATACCATGCTGCACATACAAATGTAACATTTTGCCTTATATCCCTTTTAATGATAGCTCCTATGCACACTTATTGTTATTTTACTCTGTATTTTGATGTTTAAATTTTCTTTTTCAACAAACACAGAAAAAAGTTCATATGCCAGGGCCACATTCTCCTATAGAGGGGTCTGACTTAAACTTTTAAAAATACTTTGGCACTATGATTTTAGAAAATAGGTATGCAGAAAAAAGCAACCAAAACAAATTATACCATAGACTATGTTTGCAATGTATTTTCATTTATCTATAACCTAGAGAAAGAACAATTCAGTATTAAGAAATCAAAGTTATCCCGGGCCGGAGGGTTAGCTCAGTGGTTCCAGCGCCTGCCTTGCAAGCGCAAGGACCTGAGTTCGATCTCCGGTTACCACATACAATGCTGGGCGTGGTGGCTCACGCCTGTAATCCCAGCACTCGGGAGGCAGAGACGGGAGGATTGCTGAGTTTGCGGCGGCTTGCCTGGGCACCATGGTGAACTCAGGGCCAGCCTGAACTACACAGCGAGACCCTGTCTCCAAAAAAGCAAAAAAAAAAAAAAAAAAAAGAAATCAAAGTTATCTGGAAATATTTGAAGTTTTAATGAATATGTTAAAAGATAATTAGGATTCAGTTTAATAGGCAGGTGTAATCTTTAATCTTTAAGATTTTATTAAAATGCTTGTAATGTTCCTGGAACCAGGATTGAAGTCTTTGAAGTTTCTCTATAAAATAAGAGGCAGAGAGGAAACAATAGACAAATTAGACTAATAAACTAATCTTTTAAAATTATTTAATTATTCACATTAAATTATTTCACCCAGGATATTTATTGATCATGGAGTAGAGCTATTATTGGATTAGGTATTAACATTCACACTTTTCAGTATAGGCCAAAACTGCACTTTTGGAAGTAATTTCAAGCATTTTTATGTATTTTTCAGATGAGAAACTGAGGCCATGGACTAGGATTTCAGTAGACCACCCATCAGGTCAGTCAGAAAGCCCACCACAATGACTACTTACTGTAAATTATAAGATACATTTACAACTTTCAGTGTTACAGTTTCACTTCAAATTAAACCATAGTTGTTTAAATACCATTGTTTTATTTTGTTTTGTTTTGTTTTGTTTTTTGAGACAAGGTCTCGCTTTGTAGTTCAGGCTGGCCCTGAGCTCACTGTGTAGCCCAGGCAAGCCTCGAACTCAGCAATCCTCCTGCCTCTGTCTCCAGAGTGCTGGGATTACAGGTGTGAGCCACCAGCCCGGTATTGTTGTATGTGGTAGCAGGGATCAAACTCAGAACCTTCTGCTTGCAAAGCAGATGTTGGAACCACTGAGCTAAATCCCTGGCCCAAGCACAAGTTTCTGAGTTCAATCCTCAGCCCCACAGAAAAAGAAAGAAAGAAACTGCGAGGAGATCAACTTTAAGTATGAATTACGTCTGTCATTAGTGGCTGGAAAGGCCTGAGTGAAGACTAACTCCCCAGGAACAAGCGCCAGGGAGGCTGGTGGCGAAGTGGTCATCACTGTCAAGTTCAAGGCATTTCTCTAGATCAGAGATCGAGGATCAGAAGCTGCTGCTCTGGGGCCAGATGTTGCATGATGATGTCTCTCTGTCCTCACTTTCCAGTGTCTCTCTCTGTGTCTTTAATCCCAACAGACCTCAACAGATGGGCTGGGCCTTCTCAACACACCTAACACTCCTCTAGATCCTTCCCTTCTCCTTGCAAAGGTGAATTTCAACTCCCACTGCCAGGTAGGCCCAGACCATGACAGTCAGAGCCGCCATGCCTACCCCACCCAGGAGTCCGAATGGGTATTTTCTGGAGAACGGGGCTGTTTGGGAACCTAAAGAATGTTTATCTAAATTATAAAACCTGAACAAATTAATAAAACTAGTAATCAGTAATAGATATGTAAAAAAAGAAACTAAAAGATGAGCATTAAAAAGTACCCTAGTATGAAATTGAGTCTATGGGACCGTTATAAAGTAATGATAATACAGAATACTATTTTTGAAGGGATACCAAAAATATAGGGAATTCAATACAAAACAATTAGTGCTCCTACTTTATCTGGAAGATGTATATTTAAAACCTTCTTAAAATCTACTATTTGTATTAATTTTGCCCACAAGTTAAATAAGGAATGAAAGATTTTTTTGTACACAAAGGTTTTTTGTAAGAATTGTAATTTTTAGAATCACCAAGAATGCAATGCTGATAATATATTACATACTCCCAAAGAAATTATAAATTGGTACCATTTTCTAAAAGGAAATTTGGCAGTACATATTCAGGGCCTATAAAATATGAATAAACATTGACTCAATGTATCCATTTGGGAGACTTTGTCCTTGAAAAGCAATTTCATTTATCTATAAATGAAGACATAAAAAAGTTTAGCTAGTGTGATACTACTCAGCAAAATTGTCCAAACTTAGTAGAACTAAACTTAGAACTTAGTAGATCTAAAGATAAAATATGTAGATTTTTAATTCAGTACTGTTAGCTATTTACTATACTGTTTTTTTAAATCATGACAAGAAGTTGCTTGTATTATTTAGTAAAGTTAACAAAACAACCTGTACATATGATGCAAGTTTTTATATGTATCTGTATATATAATACCCAGAAGCTAATCCAGATTCATCAAGAGATTTTTAGTGCTGGTGTATCAGTCAGGATAGTCACATTATTATTTGAAATAAACACCATCAAAATCTCTGGTGTAATACATGAGCGTTTGTTGGTTTGCTTTTTCAAGATCTGCCGAGGGCGCAGGCTCACCTCCAGGCAGCTGTGACCCTTGTGGGAGGGCAGCTCATCTGATCCTACGTTGCTCCGACAGCAAGTGTATCCACGATTGCTGTTATGGTGTAATTACATAGTTGCCAAAAAAAAAAAACATCTAAATATCTCAAGTTAGAAGCTAGTCATTTACTCACCTCCACCTGTTCATCTCAAATCACTCTAGTGTCTGAAAGTTAGTTGGAAATGAATTTCACTCCTTGACACTCCCACGGCTGAACTTGAACTTGCCATATACTTTCCTGAGTTTTCATTGCTCTGGGTAAAATGAAAACACTTGCCTCCAAGCCGGGGTGAAACTTCTAGAAAACCTCACCTGTAAACAAGAGTGACACAAGATGCTCTGCTTTTCCGCTTTGATAGTGCTCTTAAGTGTTAAATAAAACCATCTCCAGTGACTTTATAGATGGAAATTGTTGTTTATTCCAAGTGACCTGCTGTTATTTTCCCCAGTTGGTGCCATAATTTTGTTTTTGTTGTGCTCATAAGTTGTGCCAAGGCTTTTATGGGCTGTAGTGTTCAGGCAGCTTGTGTTGCCCAACGTTGGTTGGGGGCAGGGTGGGACTCCAGCCACACATGTCTCCCTTCCCACTGGGGCTTCAGCCTTTGGGACCATAGCTTATTCTCTGAGACACATTTCATTTCATCCCAGAGGAGGAAACTTAGCTCTGTAATGAACACTGAAGCCAGAATCACTGACCTTTCATTAGAACAGGATTAACAGCCGCAGGCAGCATTATTGAGAAGACTACAGCAGTGGAGTACAATATACTCCGTAATAGAAAAGATATTGGCATTAAGACACATCCCAAATCTCTGGACCTGCTTTAGGGACACATCTTAGGTCTCTTTCGTTAGGATTTTCCCTCCTCCAAGGTAAAATGATGTGGTCCAGTGGGCTTTTTAAGTGTGTTAACTCACTCCCGATCAAACTACTCTTTCATAGATATTACAAGTAACTGGCTTCTTCAGGGCAAGAAAGATGTGATAAATAAGGGAAAAATTAAAAGATAAAAAATTATTTGCAAAGAAAGTCACATGTACCAAAAGATATATAAGATATATGCGATTTCTTGATTCCCTCTCCATGTGGTTATAATCAAATCCAACTTTTCCTATTTCACATAGAAAATGAAGTTGGAAATCGGGCTGGGAAGAGAATTTCAATTGGCTTTGACAGGTTGGAGTAATTTTCAACGTGGCTTTGAGATAGTGGTTTTGCTTGGCTAATACATATTTTTCAATTTTGTCAATTGAGACAGAAACTCCAAACATTAGAAAAGTGTTTGAATACTGCCTGTTCTGTGCCAGGAAGGCACAGTAACTTTAGTGTACAATGTTAAGATCATGAATTTTGCTAAATGCAATTGCAAACATATGTTCTCTTACAAAGCAAGCAATGGAGAGCAAATTAAAAAATAAATAACACAGAAACGGGTTTCACTAAGAAATACTAAGACCCAGGGCACTTTTAAAAATTATAAAACTGTGCAGCTACTACAACTACTTCTTACACTGCAGAAAACTATCAAACTATATTGTTTTTGCTGTTTCCTTTTTTAAAAATATGAAAGCTAGCATTTAGAAATTTGGCCTTTTATTTAGTGAAGAAATTTTAAATACAGAAGAAATTATTTTAAGGGTGGTAAAAATTTTCATTTAATTGTGAAAAATTACCTTTGCTAAGTTTCATTTTGATGAAATCAGAAAATCTTGTTTAAAATAGTTACCATGATTCTGAACCAGATAATAAGCAGCATTTCAAGCTTGTTACATAAGTGCAAGGACATTTTATTCTCTGTCCATACACTTCGTCTCATTTCTTTTTTTGAAATAGTCCAGTCACCCCCTCATGACAATAGTTGAGGGTCATGATATCGGGACTCCTCACTCAAGAATCTGTCCGTAGATAGAGCAGTGCTTTCTGGTTCTGTATTCAGTATATGAAGTGTTCTAACCTGATTTTTCAATTTGCTTGGATTATTTTCTACTGCTGTGAGAGGACTCACTCCCTCGAATCAGTCCTTTGAAACCAACTGGTGGTTGAACTCCAAGTTCAGAGCAATGCCAGAGACGTGCCATTTCTGTTTTTCTCCATCGTCAACTTCTAAACAATAGAAAAGGTTTCGTTTATTTATTCTTTCATTCACTCAATTGATGTCTTTGTTCAAGGCACATGTACTTGTCTCTGCTCCTTTTATGTCACAGTTAGGTAGTCTGTCTTAAATCATATGCACGATAGGACGGGGACCATGTCTATTTAATTTACTTACAACACAGCTAATCCAATGCAAATGAAAAACACCATCCTGATGATGATTATTACAATCATTTCAGTCATTCTCCCTTTGCTTTTGTTGTTGTTTTGTTTCGGGTTTTGGGTTTTCTTGAGACAAGATTTGGCTGTGTAGTGCAGGCTGGCCTCAAACTCACAGCAATCCTCCTGCTTCAGCCTCCTGAATGCTAGGATTACAGGCATCTGCCACAACATCCAGCCTCTCTTTTGCTTCTTGATGACACTAGTAATTCACACTTGCTGATAGGGGATTTTTGTGTACATTTCTAAATTCCAGCAAAAATCCTTTATAAAGATAAATGCATGAGATTTAATTGCAGTATTCCTTTAATTTTATCCCATTTCTTTGGCTCTTTTCCACTTACCTAGCAGAATTATATATGGGGCCGAATCTTTAAATTCTTTGCAGTTTTCTCTTTGGATTTATAGCACAAGTCTGTTGATTATTCCATATCAGTCACTATTAATATAAGGCAAACATTAAAGAAATGGCAAAGAGGCAGTTAAAAGAAAAACGCTGCAGAACACTGCGTGGTATTTCTCCCCCAACACTCGAATGTGATCCATCACAGTCAAGACTTATCAATTTGCTGGGTTTCCCAAGGATTACGGGCATTTTTTTTCTCTTCTGAGGTTTTTCTCTTTGTACAACTGAGAAGCTTTGTACTACGTGTCCGTTTGTTTTACTCCTCATGACGAGTCCCACAGTTCTCAAAGACACCTCCCAAGCTTGACATTCCATATGAACGTGGAGGTGCTGACCCTTTTGGTGACGCCAAGACTTCCCCGGGTCCAGGCAGGGTCTTTCCTCACCTCAGGGCCTTCTTGAGTGCTCCCTGAATGGACTTGTGTTTTTAAAAACAGGTCTCACATTTTATACATATGTAGTTGTATTTATTTATGGCTATACCACCACATTTTATGGTTATCAAAAATAAGTATTAAAAACCCATCTTAATTATAGTAGTTGTTACTATTATTGACTACTATGATATCTAATTGCAGTGGTTTGTGAAGAAAACTCTAGATTTCAAACAAAATCCTAACGTAGGGCTGGTGATTTAGCCCAGTGATTCCAACACTTGCCCTGCAAGTGCAAGGTCCCTGGTTTGATCCTCGGTAACCACATACAACAACACCAGTTGTGGTAACTCACACCTACCAGCAATCAGTACCACACACTACAATGCAGGGCACAGTGGCTCATACTTGTAATCCCAGCACTCAGGAGACAAAGGCAGGAGGATTGGTGAGTTCAAGGTTTGCCTGGGCTATATGGTGAGCTCAAGGCCAGCCTGAGCTACAAAATGAGACCCTGTCTCAACAAAACAAAACAAAACACCCTAAGGTACACATTCCTAGAAATAAAGCACTTTATATTTGCTTATAGTTATGTACTAGTAACATATCTCAAAGTGACACATTTTCTTGCTTTCCCTATCCCAATAGTATTTTCTCTATTTCCTCACTATTAAAATACAAAGGTCTTCGTTTGAAAAGGTTTGATTTACATTTTCTGGACTGTTAAGTGGTGTAAAGTTGATATGCATGCAGCAGAAAATGTTCTGAATTTTAATTTTGGTCTTTCCATGGTTGAGAGCTAGGTATGTGATGCTGTATCCAAGCCGGGCAGCAGGCAAAGCTGTCAGGGGGAGAAGCAGTCAGCCTCTGTCACAAGCTCTGAACTTCCTTGGTGATGGATACATTTCAAACTTAGGATATTTTCAGTTACACTGTGTTGATCATAACCAAACTCTATCTTAAGTAGGGGGCAGCTGTGTTACAGTAGCTCAGTTGTCAGTAGCAAGTCTTCTGGCCTTGGCACCCTGGCCTGTGTGGAACAGAGGTGAGTGTGTTCAATAGGAATTTGTGTCCAGCAAAAGTGGCAAGAGCCATGTTTTCGGTAATAAAAGGGCACTGTCAGTTCATGTGGGTCTTACCCACTGTTTACAGGACATAGCCAAGCTAAATAAGTTAATGCCAATGAATGAGAAGCAGGCATGATATACCTGCTCTGAAGAGGGTCCTGAGGCTCCTGAGCTCTGTAGCAGAGAAACAAAGATAAACCTATAGAAAACAAATAAAACTAAAAAAGAACCCTAGTGCATTTACTAGTTTGTATAATTTTAGGTATTATTTAGCTTTCAGCTAGATCACAAAGATGCAGTGAGAGACATCACAGCTAACATGTTAAAATGTGTAACAGTGGATTTGAGTCTTTAAGAATAGCCCAAGATGTTACAATTTATATTTAGTGAGAGAAGTGGCAGAGTATCTGTTTCTTTCCAAAGAGGCATCACTCTTCTTAGCTAAAGGAGTTGATGAAATTTGACACAGAAGCATTTAAAATAAATATAAATGATACCAAAACAGCTGAAGACATCTAAAAACTTCACAGTGGGAGAGCTTACTGCAAGACTGCTGGTCGGCTCAACAGGATAAAGTAATAGTTATTGATATCATCACAAGGGTTGGAATAAAATATGGGACAGTGTCCTCAGTGTTAAGAGAGAAGGTGATCAAAAAATAATAGACAAATGATTGGTACCATTAAGTAAAAAAAGTTTAGGGGTAAATAATGAGGGAAGAAAAAAATTGATGGTTAAAAAAAGGGAAAAAAAGCTTGTGTATATAGGGACAGGAGTGGTGATAGGGTGGATGGGGAAGGGGAAAAATTAGTATTAAGTTGTGTCATATACTGGTACAAATTCCCAATGTGGAGTGTATTTGGGATGTGTATATATAATGTACCAATAAAATGTATCAATTCAGTGAAAAAAAAAAGCTGATTAGGCCATGAAATCAGAACGAAGCAGCAGAATTGGAGTAGCGCTGCGGAAGCAGAAGCAGAAGCGCTGGGCTCAGAGTGGGACCCAGGGTTTCCGAGTTAGGTTCCAGGCCTCCCAGCCTTCAGCTGCTCCTTCCCCTGGGTCAAACGGGGAAGCCTTGAAGCCTCCGTGCCTGAGCTTCTCGCCTGCTGGGCGAGGGCGGCCTGCGCGCCTCACGGGACTGACACGGACACTCCAGGGGGTGTTGGGTACTGAGCACAATGCTCCTCGCTTGGTGTGACAGGCCAAGTGTCCTCCACCTGACAATCCAAACTCTGGACACTCCCACATCAGTCTTCCTCAGCACAACAAGATGCTCCCAAGCAGAAAATTCCACGGCTGACCTCCCCCTCGGAAGAGCTCATTAATAGACATGCTGTTATTTCACAATACAAAAACCGAAAAAAAAAAAAAAAAAGAATTGGAAATCTGAAACTCATTTGGTCCTAAGCATTTAGGGTAAAAGATAATCAACTATGCTATATGTATTAATTCTTTTTTTTTTTTTTTTTGAGACAGGGTCTCACTTTGTAGTTCAGGCTGGACCTGAGCTCACTAGGTAGCCCAGGCAAGCCTCAAACTCAGCAGTCCTCCTGCGTCTACCTCCCGAGTGCTGGGATTACAGGCGTGAGCCACCACACCCAGCATTGTGGTATGTGGTACTTATTGCTGGTTGTGGTATTGTTGTATGTAGTTACCGGGGGTCGAACCAGGGAGCTTGCGCTTGCTAGGCAGGCTCTGGAACCACCCAGCTAAATCTTCCACCAGTATTATGGTATTAATTCTATTTTTAAAGAAGTGATCATATTATATTGGTAAGAATAAAGGCAAATTTAATGTTGCATCTTTATGAAACAAATTAAAATACAAGATTATATTATACCATAAACTCTAAACAGTTGAAGAACTGAATAAATAATTTGTAAAGGTTTGTTTATTTATTTATTATAAAAAACAGTGAAAGTAAAAGCCCTTTGGATGCTGAGAAGAATATAACTGAGCTGTCTGGAAAATTCAACTGAGATAGTTTTCTAAGACATCTGGATAGTTATGATTTTTATTTTTTATTTCTTTTTCATTTACAAATTGCCACTATGTCCTTCTGTCAATTTATGGTTAGTTATGTCATGTCTGCTTAGCCTTCACAACCATGTTGTGTGCTTATTTTGTGTTTGCTATTATTAAACATAATACCATCTTTAAGCAAATAGTGATAAATAGCTAAGTTTCATTGGGCTTTGAAGTTTTGTTTTCTGCTCACAGATTCTTACAAATCAAAATGTGGCAGTCTCTGCACAGTCATGTGCTTCTTGGGCTGCTCATTTCAATTTCCATCCTTATGGGATGGATCTGAGCCTCTGACTCTCTTAGGCTTTTCCAGACCAGACTCTAGGATTAGGGAAGCCTCTGGGCTCAGGTACAGGCCTCCTTTATGGCTAGTGCACCACAGGGAGGACAGAGGTGGCCCCAATGCTGCTGGCCAGAAACTTGAGATGAATATGACCTTTGTAGCCACACAAGTTTCATAGTTAACTTCAGGGGTCTGCAGCACTGGCCTCACCAGCACCATGCTGTTCGCCTTGACTGAGTGCTTCAGATACTCTCAGTCCTCTTCAGCCAAAGGATGTGAATCACAGGAGTGGTGAATCCAGAACAGCAAGGCCTGCTCCATGGACAGGGGTAGCCATCTGACCCCCGTCTAGCAGCACATTTGCCTTCTTCTAGTGGGACTGCTGGGAAACAGGCTCCTGACTTCCCTCCAAAGGAACTGGGTCTGTTTTGAGCAAACTTGAGCTGGGTAGAGTGACAGCCTCTCCTTTCCTGGCCCTTCCTTGGACAGAAAGTCCTGTGAGAAAAGATAGAGGTTATGGCCTTGGCCAGGCGGAAAGGCAGATGGAAGAGCAGAGCACCATTGTCTGGCAGTGGCCGCAGATATATCTGCAGGCTGCTCAGCCCACAAAGTGAAGTCTGTTTCTCTATAGGAACCATTTCCTCCATGGTGTCCTCACTTCTGTACTTGACTGGCACTGAGTGTCTCGCCACAGCACCGAGGGCTTTGGGCTCCCGTCTCAGTCCTACACCTCTCAGTGGAAGGGAAGCATTTCACGCAGTACTAGCATCTTGTGTTTTTTCCTTGGGGCAGCACTGAAACTGACTGCAAGTAGATTTAACTTTGAGTAATAGAAGATACTCAAATTACCTGAGCCAGACAAAAATGTTCAGTACCTGGTTTCTGCGACTGAGCTTATAACATTCCCATTACTTAGAATCACCTAGGATTCTTTGAGAAACTAATATTAGGGAGAGATTATGAAGATCAACTCCAACAACCATATCACTTCAACACATTCTTAGGGGTTCCTATTTAAAGATAGTTTTAAAAAATCTTTTTCTTTGCTTGTTTACCCATGTCCACATCTCTTCCAATGGATCAGGTTCTTACCTGAAGCTACTGGGTTCTATAAGCTGTGCTTGATGACAGAGTCCTCAGAGCTCTGGTAAACATGAAAGTCAGAAACATGAACAAAGCTAAACTCCAAATGAAAGGTCAGTACACTACGTGCTTAGGAGCTGGTTCTGAACACGACATGAAAAGCAAAGTACTTGTGGGTTTGAGGCCAAAACCTAGGAATACACTGTGGGAGGGTAAGAGGAGCAGATCAAATTCTAGCAGAATGCAGCATCTGCGGGACAGAAATGGCGGCACCTGGGTTCTCCTGCCAGCTGAAGTGCTGTGCAGGTCAGTGAGGCTTCCAAATTTACTGCATGCGGCAGCATATGAAAGAAGTTCTTCTAGACTCATGGTACTAATGTGCAGGAATGTATGCTTGAGTGGTGGTTTGGTGCAGAAGATTTAGGCCTGGTCCTCTGGAACCGAGCAGAACACCTCCGATCTTTGCAATACCCCTTTCACATTACTTAATCTGCACTTATGAAATTCACTTTTCTTTTTTTTGAGACAGGGTCTGACTTTGTAGTTCAGGCTGGCCCTGAGCTCACTATGTAGCACAGGTAAGCCTCAAACTCAGCAATCCTCCTGCCTCTCTGCCTCTGCCTCCTGAGTGCTGGGATTACAGGCGTGAGCCACCATGCCCAGAATTGTGGGGTGTGGTGCCGATTGCCAGTGGGCGTGAGTCACCATGCCCAATATCATATCACTGTATGTTGTTACTGGGATCAAACCAGGGACCTTGCACTTGCTAGGGAGGCGGCGGAACCACTGAGCTAAATCTCCGGCCCATGAAATTCACTTTTAATGTATTTAGTGAAGTTTTCTAACTTCCCAAAATAGTTACCCCCAAAGACAGAATTCTCTGGAAAACATTTCTAAGAAAATACACGTTAGCTCCTAATCTATGGACGTTAACCACAGCAGACATTTTATTATGTTGAAATAATTTCTCCCTGAACTAACTTTTATATGTAGATTGTTCACTTTTCCCATTGTAGCAGGACAGTGTGGAAGCCACAGACTAGCATGGATACCAACAAATGTCTCTGGGAGCATGTCCTCTTCTCAACTAAACACGGGCATGCGCACTTATTGGTGTGCTTGTGAGTTACCCGGCATGACCCGGGTCCACTCAAAGCCACCGCTGATGGCTGTGCACTTTTGGTGTCCACTTATTTGCAGCTTGGCAGGGCCTGGAATGGCTCTGGCTTGAGAAGTGTTGGCTCAATTGCACCCCCAAATGTTTACAGTCCAGATGCCCCAGAGTTCACTGCAAGATCCATGCCTGTGTGGAGCTTACTCAGAGCTGTGCACCTGCTTGGAAAGCTGCGAGCCACAGACATGCTTTGGTTCTTAGCCTTGTACACTGTGTGTCATGGCTGCTGCCTACTGGGCCAGAGAGGAGAGCACTGTCTCCTTGACGAAGCAATGCTGTAGGACTATTAGTCATATCTGGGGCCATGCTGATTGGTTTCCATGATTTCTGGATCTTTTGTGGAGCAAAGCCGTCTTCGGTGAGAAGTATATTTACATAGAACATGCACATTTGGAAGTGTGAACTACAGATATTTGCTGCCCATTTAACTTCTGACTCCAGCAGGAATCAACTAGATGTTGGAAGCTGGCTTTTGGAATCTGTCCTGCCCACTGGCGAGTAAAGGTAGTGCTTGAAAGTGTAGGAAGCAACAGGCCCAAATCATAGTGAAAGCAAGGAAATCACCCCAAGGAGCTGGCCAAGTTCAAGCAATTAGAGCTTGTTTCTCGCTCTTATTTTTCTCTTATTTATAGTTCCTAGAAGTTAGAAAATAATTTTTGTCTTCCTCTTTGTTTTCATTTTCTTCCTTTTAAGAAAAGGGGTAATTTATTTTGGAAACTTCGGCATCACTTTAATGTAACCTTTAGAGCGAGAAGAATACATGAAAAGCAGTATTTACGTTTTGCTAATTTTCTCCTCTTGTTAGAAAGCTGTTATTTTGCAGAAAGAGAAATATGTAAAAAATGTACGTATTTTAACTATAAAAATCAATTGTCATAAATTGTATATATAGCAAATCACTTGGGAAGTCTTTATTTCCTAATTTAAAAAAGCTGCCTCGAAGAATCGTTTCAGCGCACACAGGCACATGGGCTGCTTGGCAGACGGCCTAATTGAAAGCATGGCCGGCAGGGCGCGGAGCGCGCATCTGCCGGCCAGAGCGGCTGCGCTCCACTTTGAACCAGCGATGACGGCTTCGTACACAAAGATCAAAATGAGTTTGTTTTATTCAGCTGGGTTGTGAGGTGAACGTATTTTGGCTTCTGGATGTAATAAAGCATTGAGCTCTCAGATAAACAAACTATAAATCTAATCAAGTTTGGGCACAGTGATAAGTAGATTGCTTATTTGGCAGAGGGAGGAAGGAGAAAGCAGAGAGAGAGAGAGAGACGCCGGATAAAATGGTCCGTTCCCGTTTTACGCAATGTAGTGCCGAGCGTGACTCTTAGTATGCTGCCAATTTTAACAACTGTTTTCTTCTTCTCCTCTTCCTCATCCTTTGCTCCCCTTCTATTCTCTCTTCTTCCTCTTTCTTCTCCTTTCTTTTCGTGCTGCAGAAACTACAGATTTCACATCTAACTGCCTTGAGAACTCGTTGAATGGAAGCAGGTGAGTTATAACACTCTTCTTCTAAAGTTCGAGATTGAGGACTTTATAGCATTTCCTTGTCTGTTTCTCAGAGAGGTAAAGTAATATAGTCAGAGGATTCGTGTGCTGTGTGCTGCTCATGTGCTATTTGTAACCATCAGAATCACCGTCATGTAGCCTTGATCTGTCCCGGTGTGTGCTGGGACTTAGAATGGACTGATGAATATGCTTCATCTTAAACACGCTTAGATGCGACCGCTGCTAAGGAGAGCCTGGTGCTTCAGTAGGACAGAGAAAGCAGAGGTGTCATTGATTTATTTGTGCGCTTGGATACCTTGGCCCGCTCCACAACTTCAGATATTGCTGGAATCAATCCATCTCCTTACTCTACTGAGAAGCTGCCAGACAAAACTCCAGATATGATAAAATATGTGTCCATTAGGAGTAACGGAATTCCACAACTGGATTTTAACTGAAATAGAAATGATGAAGTTTTTATTTAAAGTGAATACAGAGTTTGACAGGTTTAGAAATTTCCCAAGAAATTAAAAAACAAACAAACAAACAAACAAACAAACAGTGATTTTGAAATTTCCTCCAGACATGAGCTTTATGTTTTGAACCAGTGATGAATTAGTGAGGACTTGTGTAATTGATAATACATGTCTAAAAGGTAGACACCTATAATCTGATCTCTAATCTGATATTTATGGCCTGGTTATGTACCTTTTATTTTTTTTTCTCAAGATAGAATTCACATGATAAAATCCAAAAGTGTACACAATTCAAGTGGTTTTTAGTGGTCCTCAGTTTGTACACGTGCCACCTCTACCAGTACATTCTAGTACATTTTCAACTTCCCCAAAAGAGATACCATACCCGCCAGCAGTGCTTTATGGAGTTTATTGATGTAAATCTCAGGACTCGTACCTCCTTTCTAGTTCCAATTAGAATAAAAATGCATTTATAGTTCTGAAAAAAATCAATTTAGACTTTTTTTTCATCTCCACATTCCCTGCTAGTAAGATAGTTTCCTGCAAATAACCAAAATATTTAAAATATGTAATAAAATGTAGTGTTGGAAGTGCATGGAGCCAACCCAAGACAACAAATTATGTTAACTACTTAAATCTCCTAAAACCATAACACTTTAGTCTTAATATTTATGAGCCAAGTAGGCTATTACTGGGTACAAAAACACTGTCATGAGTTTTTAATCCTAGAGTCATGTTTCTTGTTCAAATATATATGTATATCATATATAAAGCATTTTTTTTTTGAGACAGGGTTTTGCTTTGTAGTTCAGGCTGGCCCTGAGCTCACTATGTAGCCCAGGCAAACCTTGAACTCAGCAATCCCACTGCCTCTGCTTCCCAAGTGCTGGGATTACAGGCGTGAGCCACCACGCCCAGCACTGTGGGGTGTGGTGCTGATTGCTGGTGGGCGTGAGTCACCACGCCTAATATCATATCATTGTATGTGGTTACCAGGATGGAACCAGGGACCTTGTGCTTGCTGGGCAGGCAGTGGAACCACTGAGCTAAATCTCTGGCCCTACAAGCATTTTAATAGTATATTTCAATAATCATAACAGTATTAAGAATAGCATGAAATAAGAGGGAGAAGAGAATACAGAAAATAAAAATTCATTCATGAAATCTCTACTATATTAGAGATTGTTCCATATACTTTTCATTTATTAATCTATCTTTAGTACAATTGATGTGCATAATTGGTATACCATAGTATGAACTTAACTTGATTCCAAGTACCAGAAACAAACAGTACTTATCAGAAAATAAATGTTTATCAGACATGATTCTAGAGGCTGTAGACCCAATGGGAGTTGATCAGATAGGTTTGTTACCTGGAGGAAGCCAAAGAAGCTCCGAGGGACAGGCAGGGAGACTGATCACAGCCTGGGACTAACCTGGACACCAGGCCATTGTTGTGGCTGCCTGTTTTCCTGATAGTTTCACTGATCATAACTCAACAAGTTAGGTGTGACTACCAGATGCACTAAACTCTTCTCAGTTGTCTGGGTTAGTCCTTGAGGAACATGTCTGTTTGGCTTCTGTGATGGTTGATTGGTACATGTCAGCTTGATTTGGCTATAGTACACAGACATTTGGTCAAACATTATTGTAAATATATATCTCTTGAATAAGATTAATACTGAAATCAGTGCAAGATTGAAGTCAGTAAAGAAGATTACTCTCCATGATGCAATTGGATCTCTTCCCGTCCAGTTGAAAGCCGTAATAGAACAAAGACTGCCCCTCCCTTAGCCAAAAGGACTTCTGCCAAGAATGCCTTGGGGCTTGACCTGCAAGTCTTCCCTGATCTCTAGCCTGCTAGACTAGCCCAACAGAGTGTCTGGACACAGCCAGCTCCACGATCCTGTGAGCCAATTCCTTAAAATAAATATCTTTCTTTTTATATATACACATCCGTTGATTCTAGCTCTCTAGAGAACTCTGAATAATGCAGTTTCTTCTGTAGAAAGTAGCTAATTACTCCAAAGCTTTCAACAAAATGATGACTTTCTCAAGTAAATCTTGATTACTGGTAATCAAGGAGTGGCTTGGTGATGTCCCTTACACTGTGTCCATCAGTTTTCTCATTGCTGGGACACATGCAGCTGGAAGGAGGGAATGTTTATTTTTGGCTCACAGTTCCAAAGGTTCAGTCCATGGCTGGCTGGCTTCAAGGCAGGAATGTCATGGTGGAGAGTAAGACATGAGCTGCTTGCTGCATGGTGCATGGGAAACAGTGCACAGGGAAAAGCACCAGAGAAGACGGGGTAGGGGAGCAGATACACCCTGGTCATGTGCTCACAGAAGTCTGGTTCACTAAGCTCCCAGCTATCTCTCAAGTTGATGATCAGGTTGACTATCATATATGTGAAAATGATTTCTTAAGCTCTAGAGAAAAGGATGTGTTAGGAATGTGAAGTTAATTTGGAAATAAATCAGAGGATTGTCTAAAGGAACAAAGAAACATGAATTGGAATAGTGGAGGGAAGGAAATAGAATAAGTCAAGGGAGTAAAAATGGACATAGGATCTCCCAGTGAGGCAGTAATGCAGTAATGCAGTAGTGAACAAAGCAGACAGTATTGAGCAAGGTCTTTGAATATCAAACAATGGAAGCTGCTGCTTTCTGCATCTCAGAAATGACCATGTTATGAGATGGGAGAGAGACAGAGACAGACAGAGAGGCAGAGAACCACACTAGAGCACCTAGATGTGAGCCATGAGTGAAGACACCTTTTAGGGAGCATCTTCTCATGAAGCTGTGCCCTTCTTGGACACCAAGTCTAGAGCAGCTTATCCATGGAATGGCAAATTTCTAGCATAAATGCCGGCTATATGGTCAATTATGATCAGGGGAAATACTGCAGTTATTTGCGTAGAAAACAGCTGATCAGTAATAAGAGTTACACTGGAAAACTAACAGGACACTTTTTTTTTTTGAGACAGGGCCTCACTTTGTAGTTCAGGCTGGCCCTGAGCTCACTATGTAGCCCAGGCAAGCATGGAACTCAGCAATCCTCCTGCCTCTGCCTCCTGAGTGCTGGGATTACAGGCATGAGCCACCACACCCAACACTGTGGTATGTGGTATTGATGGCTGGTGGGCGTGAGTCACCACACCCAGCATTGTATGTGGTTACCAGGATCGAACTCAGGACCTTGCCCTTGCGAGGCAGGCACTGGAACCACTGAGCTAAATCTCTGGCCCATAACAGGACACTTTTGACTATGAATAACATGCAATATTTTTTACAAAGAAGACAAATAAAAACTAGTTTCTGTTCATTAGCACACCTTTATTTTGTAAATGAGAAAATTCATAAATAAAATGTACACATCAATTTATAAATGGCAAAATGTGTAGAAATATATTTTATAAACTAAGATTTATAGACGTTATAAAGAACACACACAAATGAGGCTGTTGTAATGGAAATGATCACTCTGAGAGCATGTCCTAGCATCCTAGTTAGGTGGACAGTCTGAGCACAACGCTCAGGCTCTTTGTGTTCTCTCATTATTCACCCACTTTAGAGCCTGAGAACATACAGATCTGTACACTTAGAAACACTAGTGCAAAGTTACAAACTTCTTAGTAAATGTCATGTTAGTAAGGATTTCAAAATATATCTAGAGATGACAAAATATGCTTTTATATCTGCACAGAAACATGCTAACCTAGAGTTACAAGGAGCATCGCAGGTTCTTTTTCATGTTAAAATACATTTATTGTATATATCTTGTATCATGCATTTTTCTAGTTCTTAAAATAGTGAAAATACATTTAGAATTCTATTTCTATCAAGTGTTTGTGTCACTCTGGAAACTTCTGTATAGAATCCTGCTGGAAAAACGACTGGTTTAGATTATACAGAGGGAAATCTTCAAAGTACTTTGTCTTTAGCAAGACTATTTTGCAAAGAAAGCAGTTTCTTTTGAGAATAGAAATTACACTTTTCTGTCATCCGATCTGTGCATATTATATTTTTAATTCCTTGTTTTATTGAATTTCAAATCAAAGTACCTCTATGTTTTTAAAGGAAAGATCTTGGGAAATCTAGGTCATTTCTTCCTGCGTTACCTGCTTTCTCGAAGCTGTGCCCCTGTTTGGAGAGGATTTGGACGGCTGCTGTGGGGCGCCCTGCATCCTGCTCAATACCACACAAGGACAGCAGGATAGTCTTTCAGTTCACTTGTATTATTAGCGATTATGTCAGTATTAAAGATATCAGAAAGCATTGTAGCCCCATAGATGAGGCAGACAGCAACTAAATAAGCACAGGGACACCTGTTGGTCTCCATCAAGACTTTGGGTATCATTAGCAAGGAAGCATGTTGAGGCATGAGAGAGGCTCGCTCATCTCTACTTCAAGGCTGGAATTGCCCTAACCCTGCAAATAGCTGTGTAACACGGACACTGCTGTTTTGGATACAAGAGGAAGAGAACTGTCCTGAGCTCCAGTTGATGAAATGTAACACCATTGTCTGGTTCTGATATTAAGTGCAGTTGTTCACACCTAGCAACATATTTATCATCATGCATTGTTATCTCAAGATACTTATTCTCTAATCAGCTCCTAATAGCTTCATGCAGGAAGCCTTGTCCCCTTATTTTAATGTAACATTGAGAAAAATAGGCAATGTCTCTTAATTTTAGTTTCTACCACAAAGTGGTTCAAGTCATACACTAAGAATTCAGTCAAGTCTAATTAACTGATTAACATAATATTTATTGATTTCCTATCCTATGCTAATGTGTGTATTAGGTGCCCTGGGTTGAATACTGAATACTGCATAGGTTCTGCCTCTTTAATAAATTGTCAAAGTAAAAAGACATGTACACTCATGTGCTTACTCAGTCACATGATCACCTTTATTGCTACTGTGGTTCACTTTTTTTTTTTTTTTTTTTTAAAGACAGGGTCTCACTGTGTAGTTCAGGCTGGCCCTGAGCTCACTATCTAGCCCAGGCAAGCCTCGAGCTCACAACAATCCTCCTGCCTCTGCCTCCCAAATTCTGAGATTACAGCCATGAGCCACCACTCCCAGCATTGTGGTGTGTGGTACTGATTGCTGAGATTATGGGCGTGAGTCACTATGGCCAGCATTATGGTATGTGGTACCGGCAATTGAACTCAGGACCTTGCACTTACAAGGCAGACACTGGAAGCAGTGAGCTAAATCCCTGACCTTGTGGTTCACTTTAAAAAAAAAGGATATGAAAATTAAGTATTTGATTCAATCTTAGACATGTAGTATTTGTAATTTTATTGTAGATAAACTACAGGTGTAATGTGTTAATTTAGCAAAGAACACTCAAGATTAATAATGCTATACAATATAGAGGACTTCTTTTTCTTATGAAGATTTTTATTCATGTTTGTTATAATTTTAAGATCTAGAAGTAATAATTTCAGAATAATGTAGCAAATAATAGTGTAAACATTCTTTGTATCTATGGTCTTAATTAGAGTCTCAATATGTTGAGGGCTGTAAAATGTTTTGAAATTTTTAAGATAATTAGTTAGCAAATAGTTCATAGTAGGGTTTTCCACTTTACTTAGAAGTGGAATGAAAGTTAAAATAAATCTTGCTACCAGGAACTCTATTATAGGGTGGATTTCAACCTGCAAAGCTGCATGATCTTGAATCTCTTGGACTGAGTCCTTTTTGAGGCTTCAACATCAAGAACTCCTATTTGTCCTTAGCACAGATTCTGACCCTGTATTTCCTATTATTCAACAAAGAACCACCATTATCAGGAAAAGTTGGTTAGAAAGTAAGAGAGAATGAAGCCCTTGGATGCATAGTAAAGTGAAGATGGAATTGGATACTTTATTTTTCCTTTTAATCCTGCCAAGGTTTTGGGGATGAGCTTCATTTTGTCCCCTTCCTTTGTATTCATATGTTGAAGCTCAAACTCCCAATGTGAGTGAAGTTAAAAGCAAGGCCTATCCAGGCCACTGAAGATTGAATCCAGTCATACAGATGGAGGTCTGATCAACACTCTTAGTGCCCTCATATGGAACAGCAGAGCTCCTGAGCTTTGTCTTTCTAAAGATGAAGCAGGGACCATTGAGAGGGTGACAGCCTACAAGTCAAAAGCAGAGTTTTGACCTTAAACCTGTCTTACCAGATTCTCTATCCTGGATTTCCCAGGCTCCAGTGCTGTGGGAAATACATTTCTGTTGTTTGAGTCACCAGGTCTATGGTGCTGGAAAAGATCATAATGTTCTTGGAAAGGAAAAATACATGAGCTAATACATTATGTATAGTCATACTCATACATAAATGACACTGAAAAGTACAGGATATAAAAGAGGAAAATTAATACTAAAGTCAATTTACAGGTACCTAGAAAAGACTGGGATGTTTTATGAAGCATAAATCTGCTCAAATATCTAATAAAATTACCACAATACTGAAAAATATAACAAATTCATGGTTGGGTTGAAAATAAGAGTTCCACATCATGTTTCTAAAATTTGCCCTGCTTAATTCTCCAGTTTCAGATTTTTTGACTTCTTATTCTGGGATAGGTATATATAAATCATTGAACTTTATTTACTTCCTTTCATTTTTACAATGTATGTAAGTAGATATTACTAGCTTCATTTTACAGATTTAAAAATTAATAAAAATAAATATCCTTTTGTTATGATATATTTTTCTTTGATGGGCCCATGCAAACAAAATTTTAAATAAATCTTTCATACTATACATGAAAGCAAGACAAATGCCAATCATTTACAGGACAATGAATAAACCTTAAGACCATAATGTTAAGTGAAATAAATCAGACCTACAAATTTAAATATCATATGAGTTCCTCATATAAGAGGAACCAAAATATAACTAGAGAGCAAAATAAAAGATAGATAATAGGAAACAGGGAGACAGATCTTTTGGAAATTGGAAGGGAGCCAAAGATGGAGGGAGACAGGAGTAAGAAGAGAAGAAAAGATAAAAATAATGAAAACGTATCCTGTGCTTGTGTTAAGCCTTCTCATGGTGAATGTAATAATTATCTACTGCAAACATGTACTAAAGAATATTGTCATCAACAACCTAGGGTCCCGTGTCAGACAAGCAGACGCAAACATGTCGCCAGCTCCGGACAGCAAATCTGTGTGACATCCTAGGAGGAAAATAGGCTCTTCTGTGATGGGGACAAGATGCTGCTGTGTGAAGCCTGCTCTGAGTCACTAGAACCTGCAGTTTAGGCCATATGCAGGGGATGGGAATGCTCAGGCATCCAGGAAGAAGCTTCTAAAAAATGTGTACTCTATGGAAATGGAGTCAGGAGAGGTGAAACACTACCCATTAGGAAACAGGCATAACTCCTTTACTAGAGTGTGTTACTTTAGGGAAGAAAAAGGAGGACCAAAGCTGAACGTCCAGATGCATTTGTGTTGCCATAAGAAGGAGCAAGTCCAGCAGCAGACACTGGAAAGAGAAGCTCAGGACCAGGGAAGACAGGCTGAGCTGACAGAGAGGATGAAAGAAAGGTAGAGTGAGGGGATGGAGGTGCCACAAGCCTGACAATGGAATCACTCCAGGACACTGGAAAAAGGATTGTTGCAAACAGAAAAGTCACACCCTGTGAACCCAGGGTGACTTCACTTCCCAGGCACCTCTGGAAGCCTTGAGATTCTGAGTAACATCAAGGTGAATACTGCTCTGTTTTAGGGCATGGCTGGTCACCATATAAGGCTTTCTAAGGATGGTGGATGTGTGGTATTTGGGGATGACCATCACAGCACAGCTGTGAATTGCAGAAAATTTTGTTGCATGGTACACTCAAGCCCAGGTATTACTGGGGGGTGGACCTGGTCTCCTCTTCCTTTTGGATTCTGGGGGAGGGCTGAGATGCCAGGAGGAGCAGTACTGATAATGTACTGATTTGGATGAAGCACTTCTCCTATTTTCTTTGAAGATAAACAATTGGTAAACTTTTGCACTAACTCCCCACTCTTACCTCATTACATGCACACAGTCTTCTGGTCTGTTTAATTATGAGAATGGAGCTGAACTTCCATGATGTTTACAAAGCTTCTCTCATATTCGTGTGTATTGTTTCCTCCCTTTGTCCTTCTTGTCCCCTCTTAAAAATTTTTCTTTTGCCTTGGTTGTCTATGAAAAGCCAGGATTCATAAGGATTCATTGACACATTCCTATATTCAGGTCCTTGCCTGGTCAGGTCTCTGCTCATGTTGTAACTTAAAAAAGAGTAATCATTACATGATACATGAGAAGTGTACATTTATTTATTAAATTTTAATAAAATTGCTTATGATGGAACATTTATGAGACAAGATCTGATAGATTTTTCCTCATTCTGTACTTTCCTTAACTGTGTCTTTCTCTAGGGTGATTTTTCTCTTCTCTCCCAACCCTCAGTTTTCCAAACTCTAACCCAGA
The DNA here is from genome assembly GCA_004025085.1 of Thryonomys swinderianus. Lineage (NCBI taxonomy): Eukaryota > Metazoa > Chordata > Mammalia > Rodentia > Thryonomyidae > Thryonomys > Thryonomys swinderianus. Next base: position 29,997 of record PVIC010017903.1, read on the forward strand.
GAACTCCTTATTTATGAAATGTGAAAATCTCTATTTCAAATTTAATATTGCAAAAACTTAAACCTTTTTCTACACTGACTATTCCTTCTGTAATTTATAACCTTAGTTTATGACACCACCATTAACCACCACCAGGATCAGAGTCCTTATAGACATTTATTCCCAAATCAAAGCAGTCATCAAACCTGGAGATAAAACTTTGGGAAGAGCTCGTGAATCTATCGACTCTGGTCCAGCCAAACCCTCATTGCTATCACCTTAGATTAGGACTTCATTGGCCCTGATCGGGGTATTCCCTCAGCCTCCTCTATTGTTTCTACTATTTTAAAGTTTTGGCTTCCACTATCACAGTTTTTGGAAAATAAAAATGAAAATGTGATTCCAAAACTCTTTGCTTTATAAAACAGGGTTCAAATTCCTTAGCAGTGCTACTAATAACCTCGTGGCATGACTGTGGTCTGACTCATCTGCCATGAGAGGGTGTAATGATGAACCCAGAGTGTATATTTGCCATCTGCCCATTCTAGGTCCTCACCTTGATTGGCTGACCCTCTGGGCCTTCAGTTTTTCATGGATAAAGTGTTGGTGACCATGGATATCAACAATGAAGAGAGCCACTTATAGACACATCCAACCTACAGAAAACACTTTACTATATGTCTGCTCTCTGACTTGCATGGAATATCTTGAATCTCTTTTTTAAAAATTCCATTCATCTCTGGTTTTTTTTTCATATATTTCACCTACAAGTAACTTTCTTTTCCCTGATGAAAATTACTTTCTCATTCTTCAACGTGAAGCTAATGGTCACATCTTCTGCAGACTGTCCCCTTATACCCATGTCAAAGATACCCATCTTTTTCTCACTCTTCTTGTACTTTGAGAGTTTTCAAGTCAGCTGCCATGCTATTAGGCCATGAACTTGAAGCACTTGGACCTAGCAGGCACACAGTTGCATGGTGCTCATTAAAAGCTGGCATCGTGCCCATATAGCTGAACACAAAAGCATAAGGGCATCTCTAGGGGTGAGGATATTCCCATCTACACACTCGCAGGGAGCAGAGTCTTAGTGAAGAATTTTCCATATCACTGAGAATGACTATGGGAGGGCAGGAGACATGCAGATCAGTGTTAAGACAGTTGACTAGCATGTGTGAAGTCCTGGGTTCAACTCCCAACTGCCACAAAAGGAATGAGTGCAGGAAGTTTATATGTTACTATTGAATGTTGTTAAGTTTTACAAAGTAAGACCTATGAGGAGAAGATAAAAACAGAGATACTACCCATTATAGAGAGGATGTAGAAGTCATTCAACACCAGACCTCAGTGATGACATATTTTACTCAAAGATGACCAGCCATTCCGTGGTATCCTGGAGCCCCACATGACTGTAAATACTTGAAGTGGTTGTAGGAAATGTAAATGCAGTAATAAAGTTTCACAAAGGTGAAGACATTAAACAATGAATAAGTTCTTCAAGTGGCTGTGACACTTCCTCCACACCATCTTTATGGATTTGTTGAAAAGATTTTGCTCTTGGATGCCAGGGAGTGGATCTGTCAACCCTTCAGGGTTCCCTGAGTCCATATGAGCCTGTCAGTGGCATCAAATGAAGAAGAGTTTGCTCTTGTGCAAATGTAAGCATAATACATTTTCCTCTAAGCTATTAAACCCGTTTTATTATAAGCAGGGCTTGCACCAGGAGAGACGAAGGTTCACAGATGGATAGCACAACCCATATGATTACAGTACGTATCTGCAAATAATTAATTTGCTTTGTGCATGCAATTTGTGTGTCATTGCCCAAGCATCCTCTTTCAAAAATATAACTCAAAATGTGTTGAACAGGGCATCAAGCTCTTTAGCCTTCATGGTGACATATTTTAAGGATAAATTATAGCAGACATGAGAGTACATGGTTGGCCTCTCTTGGGCGAAGCCTCTGGGTGGTTAGTAAGTGACCATGGAGTGGCTGTGAAGCTGAAGGACTGAGTTTCAGACATAAAGCTGCCATTCCATGAGCCAGCAGCATGTGGGATGCTGGCCTCTTGCCAGATGCAGCTTGAACTGGGCTTCACTCCTGTTCCTTTATTCCATGGCTGGAAACATGAACTCTGCTGGGTGTTCCCTTCCCTTCCCTTCCCTTCCCTTCCCTTCCCTTCCCT
>PVIC010017904.1:0-32204 GCA_004025085.1 Thryonomys swinderianus
GTTGGTTACAAGGGAGTCACTGTATCAGCTCATGCTCAAGACCAGGAGAGGGAAGCTCTTCTGTTTGAAAGAAGTATTATCAGAGGATTCATGAATCATCCTGGACCCCACGTTCTTAAATACTTTATAATCCCCCAGAAATTTCTGCAACTAAGATAAAACATTAAGATAACCTTACCTTACCAAGTCAAAAATTTGCCATGTCTTCTGTATCCTGCCTTTCTCTATTTTTGTCTAATTACAGTTATCAGACAGAAATATCTACCAAAGTAAATGGATGTGTCACCGAGTAGTGTAGTCAATTCTCTTAATTACCAGAAAAGGTCTATTTCCAAAGAAACTTTAACTTTCTTACAGGAAAATTCTCAATGGTGCTTTAAAACAAATCAATGAAGAAGAAGAAAAAAAATCACAACAGAATAAAATATGTTAGCAAAACCTCTGACACCAGTCAGTGCTGATGTCCTTAGTTTGGATTGAGGGTCCACTGGGCCCAGACAGTGTAACATCCAGAAACTTTGTCAAGTCCATTTGGATGTGGGCCACAGGATGGTAGCTTCCCTGTGGATCTGAGGTTTAAGAATAAATTCTTCATGTTTCTTTAAAGAAACTAGTTCTGATCATGGCAAGATTCTTACTCCTTCTGAGTGACTTTTTTGAACATGTTTGGACTTCAAATGCTACAGTTATCTGGATCCCTAATCCTATTAATACCAGAAAGTATACCTTCATTTTAATTTTATCAACAAGCTATTTACAAAATTCTGTCCATGTTATTATTGATGCTCCAGATGTCCATTCCTAAGAGTGTACTTGAGGCGCTATTCGGAAAGAACACTCAGTACCCGTTTGGACTGACTACTGTACTGGTATTTAGTACATACACCGCTCATCTCCATTCAGCTCCCAGAGAAATCCATATACAAGAAAACGGGCAATTCCACATTTTGTTTTAACTGGGGTTTGTGTCTCTAAATCTAAGCATTCTAGTTCAGCCTGTGTGGTGGAATTCTTTTTCCTAAACTTCTGAACCTAAATAGCCTCAAATGAAAATAAGGCTGGCAATTCCATTTTGGTCATTTCCCCTCATCTAGCCCCAGGTCTGAGAAACCCTTCTCAGGGCCCAGAGGAAGAGACAACTCAGGAGAAGTGGAACGTTGGATTTTGCTTGTAAGTGTGTTGCTCCTGACCGTGGCAGCGTGAGGACAGCTCTTCGGCCACGGTTTACTCAGAGCGGTGGCTCAGTATAGTAATGCCCTGCGGTAGGTTGTGTTCCCTGATACTAGAACAGCATGGTTCATTTAATCTAAGAGAATGAGCAAAAAAAAAAAAAATGAGAACGAAGTTAAAAACTGTTGTAACAACAAAGCAAACTCGGGTTTTCCATCAATCTTACGTTATAAATATATGCTAATGACTAAAACCAGAGTCAGTAGGTTTTTAATCCTAATTTCTTCTTTGGCATTCAAAGATTAATAATACAGATGTACAGTATTTGGAAACAAGTCACACATGACTTGCTGTGTCTTTGTGAGAAATGATGCAGAGTCTCTTTTAAGACTAAAGTAATTAAGTTTTCTTTTTATATCCAGCTGACTCCTAAGACTCTCAATATTACTGCAGAGGAGATCTAAGTCCGGTCATAATATTCTTGCTAGTGACATCTTTGACTAAAAATTGCCCATTTGATACTGAAAAGAAAAACAGTGCTACTGTATGTAGCACTGTACTCATGTACATATTACATGAGAATACATATTTAAAAGTTTAAGGCACACCCAACTAACTATCTCCTATCCAGATCAGTCTCACATCATCTTTGTTGCTAGAAGGTGGACTTATACACCTAAATAAACTTGGTGTTACTATAATGTCAGGGAGCTTCTGTTTAAGCATGTAATACAAGTTTGGATGGGAGATGTTATAAGCAGCATATTTTTCATTGAATAAAAAAATTATTTAGCCCAGTGTGGTGGCTCACGCCTATAATCCCAGCACTCAGGAGGCAGAGGCAGGAGGATTGCTGAGTTCCAGGCTTGCCTGGGCTACATAGTGAGCTCAGGGCCAGCCTGAACTACAAAGTGAGACCCTGTCTCAAAAAAAAAAATATTTAAAATATGCTGTAAACATTTGGACCAAATTATGTACTCTATTAAGTATAAACATTTTAATTATAACTAAATCATACTTGTAGCTGGGATAGTGTATAAAACTCCTCAATATGATATTTGTTCATTTATACCCTATTTCACTCTGAATTTTCTTTTTCACATTTTTAAATGTTATACCATAAAGAATGCAAGCTTTTTTGGTAATAGTATGATTCTTGTTCTTGGATGAATGTTTTAGATGATTAGAATATTAGCATATATCAACATATATTCATTTAGAATGACTGAATATGTTTTGTATTAAATTCAGTGCAACTTGAATTACTGAATTTTCTTCCTCTTCTTGTCTTTGGTTTTTCTTCTCTCTACATTAAGTGCCCAGGGAGAGAGCCTTTATTTAATATAGGTTCATTAAACCTTTGGGATCCTAAGTTCTTTCTTCAGTACTCATGAACACTTCAAAAGCCTGAATAATAACATGGTTTTCGACAATGGTTCCTTTACTTACTATTTACCAGAATAAAATCCACACTCAGGTGATGGATAGTGCCATAATATCAGATAATGGACTGCATGAAGTAAGGTGTGACACCAAATCCTGACACTGGCCCCACAAGTAATGTTTATTCCTGAAAAATATTTTAAATGAGGAAAAATCTCCTAGGTATGCAATTTTATTGCCTTTTTTCTTTTTAAAGAAAAGAATATGTTTGGTTTATATTTTTTTCTTTTGATGGGTTTTTGGGGCTGTAGAATTTTAATTTTTAATTAAAGAATATATATATATACATACACACATACATACATACACAATAATTAAAATGGAGGAACCATGTCTAAGAACTTATGATATCAGGAGATAGAAAAACATTAAAAAAAGAAAATGCAGATTTAAGCACACCAATTTTAGGGATTGTAAAATGTTGCAAATACTTTTTCACATAACAGAAGTATGAGTTTTGCGCCCAATGGCCATTTTGTGTGGCTCTTGCCTCTTTTGTCCATCTATAGATTGACCCATTTTATTAGACACTGATATTGATACCATCATGTTGATGATAATATTGCAATATTAATTTCACACTGACTTCTGCCTGTATCCAGCCTGTTTGCCACTGAGTAAAGAGCAATCATCTCAGTTGCATATAGAACATACAACACAGTTAATGTATATAAACAACAGAACTTTAAAAAATGATGATTAATAGAATAAAAAGAGAGTGAACAAGTGGCCTATGGGTCACATTTGGAGACATCTACCGCTATATCCTCCTGTTCTCCCTTTGGGCCTTATTCCAGGCAAAGGATTAGCTGGACTCTTCAGTCCTTCCACATTTGATGCCTCACTTCCACTCAAAACAATACATGATGAGTTCAGGTATCTCGACACAGATCTCTTACACTGTGAAGTTCTAGACATTTGCCATCAATCTTTAGTGACTGTTGAAAGATGTTTAATGGAACATGTATTGTGTCTAACAGTTTCAGTTCATTTAGGTTGGCAAGTTATCCCAGAAGAAAGGGGCATTTTTCCCCCCATAGAAAACCCCTTTTCTTGGCTTTCTTCCTGTTTGAATCAAATGCTTAGTGATATTTTAAGATTTTTTTTTTTACATCAGGGTTTCCCAAGTTGAAGAATATACCCTGCAGATAGAATATGGTATGAGTTTAGTAAATCTAGAGAAGCAATTAAAGTTAAAATGTAAACCATATTAGATTAAGAGTGACTCAAGTGCAAGGGAGGAAAGAACAGCAGTTTTCATTGCATAGGAAATGTTTATTTTAAGTGTGTGTGTGAAAATGTAATTTTAAATGTTGAGCTTTGGTGAGAAAGACTTGATAAACAGCTGCTTATTAACATTTTGATTACATAAATATTATTTTTAACAGAACATTCAGTGATTCAATTAAAAAAAAATTGCTGTCTCTATGAACAGACACACACCTATGCGGAAGAGATGTGAAGATTTTCACTTCTCTTTGGTGAAGGATCTGATCACTAGAGCGCTACCGAAGTCACCCAGATGGGAAGCGTAAGCCCTCCTCAGTCTGCTACACAGCCTGGGGCCCCTCAGCATGGCTGCTCAGGACCTCGCAAAGAGAAACTATCTGTTCAGCAAAGTGCAGACGCCTCTGAAGAGTGACCAGGAGTGATGAGAAACCCAAATCAGAAGAGAAGGCTTCTTTCTCAAATAAGGATTTAAACTGTTTGTGCAGGAGACATTTGCATGCCTTCTTTGTTTGGAATCTTTGCAATCTTCTGACCTGTTTTTATTCAATTTAAGATTTAAAGATTCTCCGAATTCTTTTCAGAGTATGTAAAGCTTAGGGAGTTTACTCTGCTTAAATAACTTCAAAATCCATCTCATCCTTCTACAGTCACTGTATTTTTGATTTCATTATTTGGATAACTTCATGGAATGACTGTGCATCCCACCTGCTGTCAGGGCACAAGTAAGCTCTTTTCATCATGGTTGGCTCCCTTGTGTAGTTGGCGACCTCTTCAAATTAGCTATTTCTAGCAATAAACCCAAATCAGTCTTCACGTGCAACTCATCTTTATATAGATCCTGTTATCTGACAGAGTAATAATTACTGATGTGAAACCCAAATTCACGGGTGAATTCATGGCATGGAAAACGAAATATTTTAATATAAATTTGAAGAGAAGTGGAAATGGCTTCTCTTTTTCTGTGGTAACAATTATATAACTTTTTTCTGTAATCAAAAATTCAGGCATCTACATGTCCTTAGATAATTTCACTTTTTGGTAATAACATAAGGGTCATAATACATTATAATTTTAATCCCACATTATTTCAGCTTAGCTGAGACATTTTTAAAAATACCCCGTGCCTTAGTCATTAGTCCTACAACTTAAAATTTACTCTAGCGATCTCCACTGTCAGGCTGCATGGCCCTTTCACACAGGTGAGACACGGTAGACCCTGACATTAAATTGATTGGGTCCCAAGTCACTAAGTCAATACAGCTGAGAGCTGGATGTTTACCTGGGTACACATTATAGAGAGCAAGAGACACAAGAGTCCTCCGTAAACCTAATTCATCCAAGTTGTTGGTATGTCAGGCTGATCGTAACTTGAAGTTCCTCTGTAATTGTGACCAACTTCCTTGGTGAGAACCCCTGTTCTGACAGGTGGGCCCATTCGCGTCATATATTTTCAGGATCTCCTCCTCCCAACTCTTCATTGTTACTACAAACAAACAAAAGTTATGAAAGGAATATTTATAACATTTTCAACAATGGCAGAAGTTCTTATTTTACCAAGTCATCTTTCTAAATAGTTCAGAACAGCTTACAGGAAATGGAAGAAAAGGGATGTTTTACTAACTACAGGTAAATTAAAAAATTTAATGTTAGACAAATTAGGGCATAGGATGGGGTATTGAAATGTGATGGGTGTTATTTGAAAAGTGAAATAATTACATGAAGAATATTTGCGGGACATGAGCTCTACTTCTCAGATAGAAGTTTTTCTCGGTGGGAAACCTTTGTTTAGGTGAACCCTAAAACTAAAGACAAGTCATGGAGTAGAGAGAGTCGACCTGTTTTCTTCCAGGGTCATTATTCTGTTTCAAGAATAGGAGTTAAAGACCTAGAGGTTCAAGGCAGATTTTCTACTAGGTTTTTGTCTCCTATCATTTCTTTCTTATCATAAAGAAAATTTCTGTATTTTACTGAATTGTGATTATTTCTGAGGGAGTGCAAAGGTTAGCAATATCTATTTACACAAAAATTCAATATTAATATGTTGGTGTAATTTGAAATCTCTGCTAAGTATGGTTTCTGAAATGAGATTTTCCTCAATTATTTTTTCATCGTTAAAAATCAGAACTTCTATGTGAAATTTGATGACTGACAGACTTAGAAACTCTAAAATGAATAAAGTAAAATAATAAATAAATAATAAATAATAATAAAGTAAAATAAATAAAATTTTCCCCCAGAGGTTATATATTCCAAAAGGTACTGAGACAGAACAAAATTACTTTCATTAGCAGTGTCAACCTCGTGGAAAGTCTAATGAACTCTGTAACAATCACAGAGGATTTAGCTCTTCCCTCATATTGTATTTGAAGTATACTTTACCAGTAATTATGGGAATGAATGGGATTATTAGAAGCTTATAACACTTATTTCCTCAGTATGATACATTTCCACATAGCTTGCATGATGGGGGAAATGGAGAATTTCATTACCAGTTATGTTTGTTAATAGACTAGGAAATAACAGGGACTTTAAAAAAATTTGTTTCCTGGTTCTTCCCAAATGCAGTTGCTAGGACGCTTCCTCCCCTACAGTCGTCTCCTCTGTAAATATCCATGGTGCACCTTTGATTATAGAAAACAGATGTGTTCCCGGAGAGGTCAGGAGCTGCTCAGCAGAGTTTCCAGTGTTTCTTCCTGTGTCGGCCTTGTGCCGACAGTCAGGTGACCCACAAATTCAAGATACGAACAGGTAGTGTGGGTGAGCGTGAGATGAATTCCACGACAGTGAACGTCGGTCTGTAGGTGTTGGGTGGAGGCTTCTCTGACTCGTTGGAAAACGGATGGAGGAGAAGGGAAGCTTCTGAGTCTAGCGTCTTTCCCTTGCACCCAGTGAGCTCCCCTTCCATGATGTGCTACCTCTTTGTTCTCAGCACTAGTCCATGCCCCCCCCCCCAATTTTAAACCCCCAAATCTAAAGACTTTACCTCAAACATCCTTCAGTCAGCAAAACTTTCATGGAGAAATCTGTGATCTGGTTGGCAGGTTCCCCCCCAGGAACACAGATCACCTGCATGTGATTTATAACCTAGGAGAGTCTCATCCAAGATGAAGTATAAGAAAATGTAGAGCTGTCAACTGTTAATTTACATGGCACTATTGAGTACTTTTAAAAATATGTACATCGTTATTTAAAAGGAGCTTAGTAAAAATTTAATGATTGGACTCAAGGTCATGGCCATCATTTTAACAGCCAATCCGATCACTTTATTTTCCTCATTTGTAACGATTACAGGTAAACGACAACCACAACAACAGAAAAACCCCAAAGGCATCTTCAGTTTAAACCTTAAAACCTTTCTTTCAAATGCAGCAATTTTTTGGAATCAAGTTAATTTGGACTAGACCTCAGCAAGTGTTTTTCTTTATCTGTTTCTTCAAGAAAGTCAAACTTGGGCCCGAGATTTAGCTCAGTGGTTCCAGTGCCTGCCTTGTAAGCGCAAGGTCCTGAGTTCGATCCCGGTAACCACATAGAATTCTGGGCGTGGTGACTCACGCCCACCAGCCATCAATACCACACACCACAGGGCCGGGCGTGGTGGCTCACGCCTGTCATCCCAGCACTTGGGAGGCAGGGACAGGAGGATTGCTGAGTTCGCGGTGGCTTGCCTGGGCTCCATAGTGAGCTCAGGGCCAGCTTGAACTACAAAGCGAGACCCTGTCTCAAAAAAAAAAAAAAAGAAAGTCAAACTTAAATGTGTAAGCACTATAATCGCAGAGGACTTTGAAATACAAATTTATAAATGGTGCATTTGGCTGAATATTCACCCTTGTGGAATGAATATTTTTTGAAAGCCTTCCTAAGTTATACTGCATACACCATGTCTCATAATAGCTTTCACTGTGTACTACTGTATATTAAAATCTGTACAGTTTACAGGGTGCTTCCAACAGGTGATCTCATTTATCTTTGGAACAAACTAGTGAGTTAGGCAAAGCCTACATTAGTGTTCAGAAGAATATTTCTTTTCAGATGAAGAAACTAATATATAAAAAAGTCACATCCAAACAGCCACCCCCTGGTGGGCAGTGCTACTGCCAGAGTGGGGTAAACCCCAGCTCTCCTGTATAATGTGAAAGGATGAATTTAAATGAAAATAATGCTGTGTTATACATTGACAATCCAGATGATCCCTGAAATACTTCAGAGGCTGAGATATAAGTTCCTGATATTCTTTTTTTTAAAATAAAAATATCAAAAATACAATCTCTGAGTTTATCTAATTTAAGATACTGAGAAATTCCAAGCTAGCATTGCTTCTTTTAGCTGCTCTCAAACAGGACTAAGCCCTGTCGATGTGTCTGTTGGAAAACAGAAAAGGTTAGCACCGTTCACCACACAAAGCTGCAAGAGTTCCGTGCTCAAACTCACAGGGTCTGTGACTAAAATTCTTTGAGTTGGGAAAGTTGTCTCATCTTTCTCTTTTCATTCTTTTTATGGGAAATGAGTACCACTGATGTCAGTCTCTGCCTCACTGAGTTTCATGATTACTGGGAAAATCAAAATATGTAACATGTAATTAGTATAGTGTTTCATAATAGCTGCTCCTCTGTGTCTTGTCTGGGTTTGCTTTCTATGGCTTAGGAACAAAATCAAGAAGATCCAACATTTCCTGTTTTTAGCAACCAACTCTTGGGTTTATATTCTATTTGAACAAAATTTGGGAGAATATTTTATTCTGTAATTTGATTTTAAATTATGCATGAAAGTTACAGTGGGGCTCGATGAGAGTGTGTAAATGTCAAATACAGAGCCAGAGAAAATGGGAGATCATAGGGTGTGAAGGTGGATGTTAAGCAGTGACTCAGACTAGGGCAGTCCTGGATAGACATTTGTCTAAGGAAAAACAAGATCAGGAAAAAAGACTCTCCTGGATTTTGAGCAGAATGAAGCAAAGAGGTCTGATTAAAAAAACGTTTTCCTTGTGTTCTCACCATAGAGCCGGGAGTGTTCACAGTTACGTAACATCTACTTAAAGTGATTGTGAAAAAAATCTAGGGAGAGAGTAAATTAGTAAGTTCAGGATTGCTAATGAGATTGTGGAAGGTTATCCTCATTTAGGCTTTGCTAATGCAGTATAGTATATTATATATAATTCAAGTCATCTAGACCATAAAATGTATTTTAAGACAAGATAGAGTTTAATGATAAGGTTAATTCACTTACCTTAAGGAAGGAAGCACATTATGATTAAGTACTATAAATGATTACAGAGACCTCAATACCTCATTCTGTTTCTTAGTAAAAAATATTAAATGTTCATAAAGATTACACTGGGTATAACTTACTTAAAAGTAGCCTTAATGTTATCCAGTGTTATTACATCTTATCACAATAGAAAAGGTGTTAATATGTATTTATACTATTACTAATGGGAGAAAAATCTTTCATGTACAAGAAAATCTATCAGGTCAGTGTTTTAACAAAGTACTTTCTAGGATGCCTGATATCGTTTTGCATTTCTGGAATGCTTAAAAAGTAAAACCTTGCAAATTGGTTTCAACGGCATTTTTTTGAAGTTGGTTATTGTGGAGATTTGTTAATCCTATAATTGCAAGTTAGAAAATATCAGAAGGTTAAAAAGTGGAGATTTGTTAATACTATAATTGCAAGTTAGAAAATATCAGAAAGTTAAAAAGTAGTGTTTCGAAGCCCCCCCGGTGATTATGGCAAATATAGGAAGGTGGTTTCTTTGTGTGTGTGGCACTGGGCATTGAATCCAGAGCTACCACGCTGATCCACATCCCCAGCCCTTTTTACCATGTTAAAGAATTCTGACACAGAGTCTCACCAAGTTTCTACAACTGGGCTCTAATCTGAGGTGCAGCTACCTCTGTCTCCCAGCAGGCAGTACCTCAATGCCCAGCTTGTGAAAGCTTTAAAAATGACAAGTTTGTTTTTAAAATAAAACTACAAGTAAATTAAATGTTTGGGGGGAACTGTTGAGTACTTAAAAAGTTGAATTAGCAGGAGTCAGAGAAAAAACAGATGACTTGTTTTGATCGAGACGGGTGATTAGTCCATGAAGTGTCGCAGGAAAGCACAGGAAATACGATGCAGGTGAACTGTGTACTCGTGAGGCTCCCAGCACGTGTGAGTTGGAAGCCAGTGCCGTTTGGTGGAGTTTAGTTAGCTCTTTAGGACAGTTCCTTCCTTTGAAAACTACATACTGTGCTTTCAAATGATATTCCATGACATAAACGTTAACAGAGACTCTGAAATTTTCATAAAATTGAAATTCAATGAATCCGCTACCAAATGGCACACTTTATTTCATTTATATTGTTACTAAGTTAATAAGTAATTTCTGAAAAAATGTTTCCTGTGGATGCTATTTACATAAGATTTGTGCTTGACTGTTTTCTTAGGAGAAGGCTTTACCTTTGTGTCGGCACAGGTATTTTGGTGTATTGTCTTTTCCCCTGGAGAATAAAGACACCTGGGAGGAAGCCATGGAAATGGTGATGGTCTTGGGACAGTCTAAAGCAGTCCAAACTGTCTTCTAATTTCACCCACTGGTAACTGCCTTGAAAAAGTTTGGAAGTTTCATTTCCCATAGTCTGACAGAACGACAAGAGGAGTCCTGGTTTTAAAAAATGTTTCCAGACAGCTCTTCTGTGTAGCTGCATCATAATAATTTTGCTCATCCCTCTAACTATGAAGTGCACGTTCATGAATCCTGTAACATACAACGCAAGTGTAGCACCAGCGATTGGAACTGTTGCTAAATTGCAGTGGCTTCCTAAATCAGAGCAAAGGAGCGACTGTTTTACACATTCACATAATCAAAGACTTTAAATGACTTCTAAAAAATGAAATAAATTCTTTACTACTATTGCTACAAGTCTCTTCAAGCCATTCCCTTGGCAAATGATATCTGTTAAAACTATCCTATTTATGGGTCGGAGATTTAGCTTAGTGGTTCCAAACTCAAGGTCCTGAGTTGATCCCCGGTAACCACATACAATGCTGGGCGTGGAGACTCACGCCCACCAACAATCAATACCACATACCACAGTGCCGGGCGTGGTGGCTCACGCCTGTCATCCCAGCACTCGGGAGGCAGAGACAGGAGGATTGCTGAGTCCAAAGCTTGCCTAGGCTACATAGTGAGCTCAGAGCCAGCCCGAACTACAAAGCGAGACCCAGTCTCAACAACAACAACAAAAAATCCTCTACTGATACTAGTTAAACTGAAAAACCTAATGGAGAAAATAAAATTCATAGATTCAGTTGATGCAACAATAAAAACCAACTAAACACAGTACAGTGTAAATGTATATAAACTTAATGTAAACAGTATTTCCCATACAGTGGAAGGTACTTCACTCATGTGCCATATGCATTACCTGATTTTGTGCTCATGATTCATTCTTTTAGTAATGCAGTTATGATGCTCAGTGTACAGACCAAGAGATGGAAAGGAAGGTGTGCAGTAACTTGCCAGGTTACACAGGCAGTGAGTAACAGAGCTGGATTTAAACCACATTATATACACCCCAAGTCCCTTACTCTTGTGGTGTAATATCTTTTTAAGAACTGTTCAATTAAAAATACTTGAGGGTTGTTTCCAAGATTGGGCTATCACAAACTGAGCTGCTATGAACATGAGTGTACACATGTCTTTACAATATGAGTCTTTTAATTCCTTCGAGTAAATTCCTAGCAGGGGAATAGCAGGGTCAAATGGGACCTCTAATACTAGTTTTCTGAGGAATCTCCACACTGATCTCCACAATGGTTGCACAAGTCTACAGTCCCAACACAAGAGAAGGCTTATTTTCTCCCTGCAGCCTCACCAGCATTTATTGCTGGTTGATTTTTTTTTTTTTTTTTGAGACAGGGTCTCTCTTTGTAGTTCAGGCTGGCCCTGAGCTCACTATGTAGCCCGGGCAAGCCTTGAACTCAGCAATCCTCTTGCCTCTGCCTTCCAGGTGCTGGGATTATAGGTGTGAGCCAACCCACCCAGGATTGTGGGGTGTGCTACTGATTGCTGATGGGTGTGAGTCACCATGCCCAAGATTATAGTATTGTATTTGGTTACCGGGATTGAACCAGGGACCTTGTGCTTGCTAGGCAGGTGGCGGAACCACTGAGCTAAATCTCTGGCCCTATTGCTAGTTGACTTTGCAATAGTAGCTACTCTTTGTGGAGTGAGATGAAATCTCAATGTTGTTTTCATCTGCATCTCTCAAATGACAAGTCATGTTGAACATTTCTTCATATGCTTCTTGGCTGCTTTGACTTCTGCCTCTGAGAAGTGTCTGTTCATTTCAGATGCTCATTTTTGAACTGGGTCTTTAGACTGGTGTAAGTTCTTTATATATTCTAGATAGTAGCCCTTTGTGTGAAAAACAGCTAGTAAAGATTTTTTTCCCATGTTGTTGGTTGTCTTTTAGCCGTGCCAGTGGTTTCTTTTGCTGTGCAGAAGCTTTTTAGGAGGGTGAGATCCCATTTGTTGATTCTTTCTGCTAGTCCTCATGGTATAGAGGTTTTGTTCATAAAAATCTCAGCCTAAGCCAATGTCTCCAAGAGTTTTACCTAACCTGTTTGCCCAATCTTGGAAATGAGCCAGATGCCCATCAACTGGAGACTGGATAAAGACGATGTGTGTTTTTTAAAAAATAAAATGGAGTATTACTCTGCCATAAAGAATGATGTTTCATTCATTTATGTGCAAATGGAAACACCTTGAGGACACACTAATAAGTGAAATAAATAGATCACAGATAAATACCGTATCTTTCCTCTGGTATGAGAACCTGTATATGTAAATGAGTTCTAGAATATATGATAGATTTTGTAAAATAGCAAATATTCAAAGGGAATGTGGTAGGGGAAACTAATGAGGGAAAAGAATAAGTATGATTTGAAAAAAAGAAAGCACGTGTATATAGGGATTGGGGGATTGTGGGTTGGGTAGGGATATGGGGTAAAAATGAGAATTAACTTATGACATATACTGGTACAAATTCCCCAGTGTTGAGTGTGATTGTGAGCTGTATATAAAATGTACCAATAAAGAATTCAATTTAAAAAAAGAAGTATGCAAAAAAAAAAAAAAACTTGAGGGGCCGGGTATTTATTTCAGTGGCACTATGCCTACATTTCAAGCACAGCACTCTTGAGTTCAACCTCTGGTACCCAAAACAATTAAAAATAACCCCAAATCCCCCAAAACTTCAGGGCTGTGGTTATGGCTCAGTAGTGCTGCACCTGCCTGGCAAGTGCAAGGTCCTGAGATCAATCCCTCATGTAGAAAACAAAAAACAAAACAAAACATGATATCAAGGGTAGTTGTGATAGCACACTTGAGCTAGTTCATCCTGAACCACAACATCACTGTACTTTCTGGACAAAGAACAGGTGACAGAAAACTCAAATTTCCTTCATATCTGGCACTACAACTGCCCTGCAAATCTCCATTTTATGTTGAGGGTAATATAATTCTTTATGGAAATAAGAACTGAAAAATAATTAACATTGTGCATCTCTTAATTGGTCCCCTTCCAGTTTGTAAAAACTCTATTTTCATAATTTTTCCCCTTCAATTCAAATGGGATTGTGTCAAATTAAAAACTTCTGCATAGCAAAAGAGAAGCAACAGAGAGAAGAAACAACTTACAGAACAGGAAAAAAAATTTTCATAGCTATTCCTTGGAAAGAAGACTAACAGAATATATAAATAATTTAAAACTGTAGACACCTCAAAATAAAAGACCTGATCAAAAAATGGGAAATGAAAATAATGGACATTTCAGAAGAAGTAGAAATGACCAATAAGTACATGAAAAAAAATATTTAACATTACTAGCTACTAGAGAAAATGCAAATTAAAACAACACTGAGATTCCATCTTACTCCAGAATAAAATGGCTATTATCAGGGAAACTAATACATACTGGTGAGGATATAGAGAGGAAAAACTTTTCAACATTGTTGGCAGGTGTGTAAACTAACCAGTATGGAAATCTGTAGGGAGACTCCTCAAAAAACTAAAACTAGAAAATCCATTTGATCAGTTATTGTATTTTGAAGTGTCTTCCCCAAAGAGTTAAAGCCGTCATATTAAAGGATACATGCATGGCCATGAGTATAACAGCACAATATATAATGGCTAAGTATTGGAAGCAGATTATAAGTTCCTCAACAGTCAAATGGATAAAGAAATGATGGCATTTACACACACTGGAGTATTACCCTACCGTAAAGGAAGATAAACTTGAGGCCTTACTAGGTAAATGGAGGGAACTTTAGACCATAGCACTGAGTTCTTAACTTAAAGCCTTGCAAAATTCTTACCTCCAAAATATACAGCCCATGTAACTTACTTTCCCATTGCCAGTCATCCAGCCTCAGTAGCTAAATCCTTTCTGCTAATTCTCTCCTTCTTTGTATCTATTAGTTTTTGAACTTTAAGAATCTGCCAGAGGGTTATGCTCTAAAGCTTTGGTTGCCAGCTAACAGTTCTATTGGAAAGTGATGGGACTTGCAGGAGTTAGCACCTCACGGGAGGAAATGAGTCACTGGGGGCATGGCTTTGAAGTGTATAGATACTGTATGGACACCCTGGCCCCTTCTCTCCCTGCATGCTGCCTACTGTGAAGTAAGCAGCTTTCCTCCCTTATGCACTCTTTGTTGTGATGTTTTGCCTCACCACAACCCAAAGTGATATCGCTAAGCAACTGTGGGCTGAAAGTTCTAGAAACTTCTAGAAGCTTTAGAAACTTCTCGATCTTCCAAACTAAATCTTTCCTTCTTTTAAGTTGATCATCTCTAGTCTTCTGTCATAGTGACAAGGAAGTGAACACATGCCCATTTGACTCTGCTCACCCACTGTTAGCGCATCATTAACTGTGAGGGAGTGTGTTATACCGGTTAGTTATTTCTGATGATGACTCAGATCCTAGCATATAATAGGCCCCACAAAAAAACTTCTTTGGATGGACTTTGCCACCTTTGTTCTTTGGCCCATTACTATAGGATCATCTGAAAATCACACAAACCGTCCTGGAGGGTCCAGCAGGGTTTCTACTCGAGGGGGCAGGTGTTACGCACAAGGTCCACGAAGGGATGAATGAGTGATTGGTTTCTCATTCCTTGTAGTTGTTCCACACCTTTGTCATTTGGTTTTCATTCTCACTACTATACTTTCCTTACCACTTTTTCTTTCTATCAAGAAAAGTCAGTTTTCTTGCTTATGTGTTTAGTCCTTCTCAGTGATTTCCAAATCTATTGTCGGATAAAGATCAGGAAAGTTTTCAGAACTTGAAAGCAGAGCAGGGAGGAGAAAACACTCCTAGGTAGTTACTGTCTTGTGGAGAATCTGAAAGATTGAAATTCCTTCATTAGCCTAATTGAGGATTTTCATTGATTCTTTAAGGGATGAAGTATATATTTTTGAACTTACCATGATGATCAGTAACGTGGCTGGTGATAAATCATGTAAAATTTATCTTATGAGGAGTTATTATTTGTCTTTATGTTAGAAAATGGAATCATACACTATCTCGAGTTACGTTGCAGATGAGCTATCATATAGCCTAAATTTTTATACTATAAGTTTTGCTGTATCACTCTAGACATTGTGGGTGCCAGTGTACAGAAAAAGTAGGTAGAGGTGGATGTAAGTGTTTGGGCTTGCGGGGGTAACCATTAATCATGTCTTTGCTGAAGAAGCCAAAGAAAAAGCCATTAAAGACAAAAGTTTCCAAGAGAGCCAGAGAGGCAGTGTCCTCTGTGTAGGGGTGCTGGAAACACCAGGGCCTGGCTGTATTTTTGAACTTCGCCTGGTGTAGGTTAACACACGACCTATTCTTCTTTCAAAACTAGCTTGAGTTGGTCTTGTACCACTGACAACCTAATGAGTCAAATTTGACATTATAAACAATAAATTATTTACAATGTTTTCTATTTTGTTGTTTTGCTTTAGAGAAGAGAATATTCTAGAATATGTGAATTTATATCTGAACTTGCTAATATAATAAATCAATATAATAAAAAAGTGAAAAAAATAATTTTCAAGAGACTCAAATCACAACCAAAAAGGAAAACAAAAGATATATTTTTATATACATAATTCTAGTAACTTTTCTTATTACATAAAACAAGAGCTGTTAGAATTAACTTCATTTAGTGGAAGACTGAGAAGTTTCTAAAGCTTCTAGAAGTTTGTGGAACCGATATCCAGACTCATGGGCAGGGAGCAAGAGATGTACAAAGAAAAGAAATGCAGAACTGGTTGAGTGTTTATAAGAAATTCCCATTTATTATTATAATCATAATGATAAGAGCCATCAATGGCAGTTGTAGCTTTTATTACCCTCTGTGTGGTAGATATAATACTATAAATTCCTTGAAACAAGTCTTCAAGTATTAGTAACTTTATAAGGAGGAAGCAGAAACATAGAAAGTTGGTAAAACCACGGAATTAAAGGTTAGAGATGAAGTTTCAATCTGGATTTTCTGGAGGCAGAACCCACCCACCTACACTACACCAAACTTCCTTTGGAAAGACGGAGGCCAAGGCACGCAGTGAACAACACAACAGTATCCTCAGGTTCTAGGAGACCTCAGTGGGAGCATCCAAGGCATTGAAATGGCACCTCTACCTTTGGATATCGTCTTAGATCGAAGCGCATACCTGTTGCAAGGTGAGCAGTCTGGTTTCCTGCACAGGGACTGATGTGGACTCAAGCTCTGCTTCCATTGTGGCTTCCGCACATCTGCATTTCAGCTCCCTTCCATCCAGGCTTTTGAAGGGTCTGGTCCTCGTTCATGGTTCAAACATTCGGGCCTGGAGCTGCACCTCCAGCCTCACTTAAGAAATGGATCTACTATCGTGTGCTTCTTTGGGGTTGTTGCGAAGCTCAATATCTGTAAGACTCTTGGAGGCTGACTAGACATTTAGAATACTACATATAACAGTTACTTGAATACTACGAGTGTCATAAAGTGCTGAGATTATGGGAGCTGACCTCAAAATTATGTATTTTTGTCTTTGATTTGGTTCCCCCATGCCAGGATTTCTCGAGCCTGGTGTGCTCAGCTCTGAGCTGGACCTGCTGCTTCGGCGTCTGTGCTGGGACGCCTGGCGCAGCCCCTGCCCACTAGGTGTCAGCAGCACTTCCCAGCTGGACACTTCGGCTTCCGTCGAGGCGTTGCCGGGTTGCTGTCTGGGGCCACGGGTGGGGTGGGCAGGGCCCAAACCGCGCCCGTCCCGAACCATTGCCAAAGGGAGAAGAATCCCTAGCTTAGAAAACTTTGAATTTATGTGTTGTCACCGGTGTTTGCAAAGTTATAAAGTGGAGCCAATCGTCACAGGTCCCTATTCCAGCACCTCAAATTCAAACTCAGGATTTCGTCACAGAAGTTGTTGAGCAGAGGGGATGTCTACTGACTCGCGCCCACCCCTTGCCTCTGCCCAGCACGCTCTGGCTCCTCCACGCCCCCTCTACGCCCCTCCGTGCCCTTCTCCGCGAGCCACGCCGCCCGCCGCCAGCAGGTGGCACCCATGAGTAAGGCGAGCCCGTCGTCCCCTCCAGATCGCCTCTCGCACACGCTCGGCCGCGGCCGGATCCTCAGAGCTCCCCGGCCCGAGCCTGCGTCTTCCTCTACCTGGGGCAGAACGGTAGATGCGAAGTGGGGTCCTGCCTTCAGGGTTCAGGAGGCTCCTCTCTCCACTTCGGACCAAGTGCAGACGTGAGACACTGCTCGTGTGCGAAGGGATTATTTGTGAACAGTGTTGGCACGGCCGCCTGAGCGCGCTGTTGGGGACCCCTCTCTGCTCTTTCCCTCTCCTTTGTCGACCACGAATTGCTGCATTCCACAGGCTCACGTTACACTGGAGGAACCGGCTTAAGAGATAAAATAAAAATAGACCTGAATGATATGTTTACCTGTTGCATTTTAAATGACCACAGAAGCAGGATCTCACTTTTGATTCATTCCAGTTCTACCAACGAATCACGACCCTATGGAAAGAAGTCAACATCTTCATGTTTAAAGGCAACGATTCCTTATAAAAGTTTTCATATTTCAGAAGTTGGATATTAGATAATAATGGTATTTATTTAAAAGTTTCAAAATGTTACGGTCTTGTTTCTTCCCATGCAACTGTATAGGTTAGCAATTTCCTTCTTTGGATGTTATATCCTGATTCTTCATTTAACATAGGGGGAGCCCTATCCCCACTGTACCGTTTTCAGTACAGTTTGGGCTTGCTTTTGGAGTGGTGTACAAAAAAGTTTCAGAAATAATACGGTTAGTTCTGAGCCCTGGAAGGGCAGAATTACAACCAAAAGTTTTTTCAGGGCTTAAAATGGAGAATTAATACTTGCGCTGTCCCCCCAAAAGCGGAAAGGTAGGATTGTAACTGGATTTGTTCACCTGACATCTGGGGAGGCTTCTGCTGACCGCTCTCACGGTCCGCGCCTGGCTTTGGGGACCAGTTGCCACTGGCGCGATCGAAGTTCATCGTCTTGGAAGAGACTGAGACGACAGGCTCCACTGCGCTTTGGCTTGATCAATTTTTAGGTGCAGATTCCGTCTTAAAATTCTGTTTCCTACACAGCTATGCTGAAACAGAGTCTACCTGATCGAACTTCGGTAGCTCAGTAGTACACGATGCTCAATCAAGAATAAAGTGCGGTCCGATTATTAGACACATACCGGGTAATGTCAGACACATTGCTGTAGGAAAATGCTATGATCAGCACAAGTTCGGAAGTGAAATATTTTAAGTCTTTGCATTATGAAAAATTTGAAGTCTTTCACGTCCCCCGGCCTGCTCCTCTGCGCATCTTCCATGGCGTGGCGGTCAGAACATTGGTCGCATTGTTTTGGTGACACAAAGAAACCACAGGTGGTGAAATTTACCATCCTGATCTCATCTCTGTTTCTCCTTCACCGATCGTTGTCAAGAATGCAGCGTTCATCTTTCTATGCAAGTTTATACTTTATATGTCGCTGTGTGCCTTATTCTGCCTGACATACTAAATATGGATTCATGGTTCTGTCCACATCCTTTTTTTTTTAATTGAATTCTTTATTGGTACAATTTATATACATCTCAAAATCGCATATAACATTGGGGAATTTGTACCAGTATATGACACAAGTTAATTCTCATTTTCACCCATATCCCTACCCACTCCCCCCTCCTCCCCCCTTATACATGCTCTTTTATTTTCTTTCTGTAGCATATTTATTCCTTCCCCTCATCACATTCCCACACCAAGTTTCCTATAGAAATATTCCACTCTATAAAAGCTGTCCTACTTTCTAGAGCTCATTTGCATCTACAGGTGTTCGTGCCAAAGAGAAGATCCGGAAATTGTCTATCTGTGATCTATTGATTTCACTTATTAGTATATCCTCCAGGTGTCTCCATTTGCACCTAAATGGATCAACCTTGTCATTACATCCTTTTCTTTTGGTTGACATTTCTTTGTGGTCATCCACGTGGCCACAACTCCTACAGACGCAAGAGATTATTTGCCCGTCTTTTAATTGAAAGCCAGATGCTTTGTTTTCATTCCGGACCGTGACGCAAGGACTATTTCTGGTCCATATCATCTTGTGCGCATGTGCAAGAGCGTCTCTCCCGGAGGACCATAGAAAACGCGTCCTCAGATCGTCAGGTCCCTTCGGCGCTGTCACCCCCCCCCCCGAACCCCACTCTTACTTCGCTGTTGGTGATGTACGGTTACTTTGGTGGCCCTTGTTGCACTGCCACTTTTCACATAAATATATCTAAAGTTTGTTTTCTTCATGGAAAGGATAATTCCATTTTATTTGGTATTCAATAAGTAATACACCTCTACATTAAAATATTGAAATGATACATGGCAATAAAAGGAAGTAAGATCTCTGGCAATCTCGCCACTCCTTAACTATGGCGTAAAGTTCAGCGTAGTTTAAATGCGTTTTTGTACATGCAGCCCACACTCCACGCAGAGTGTGACACAGGCTCTTGCCCCTGCGCTGATGCTGTCCACACCGAGCCAGGGGTTTCAGTTAGGATCAGATCAAGGTCTCGGGATCACTGGTATAAAAACCTGATTTTATAGCCGGATGTGGTGGTGCCCACCTGTCATCCCAAGGACTCACAAGGTGAATTTTTCTTCTTCCACCTTCTCATTCCTATTTCCACTTTTGATCACACCAAGTAAGGTATCTTAATAATTTCAAGCATGTGCTTTAGTATTTTTCTCCCTAATAAGACTTTTTCCTCATTTAATTTTATCATTATATTTATTACACTATTTATGAATATTTCACTTTTCTTTGTATTTCATTTTTCTATTTATTTATAAGATGTATCAATTTTAAGAGTAATTAATGTCTTACTAACATAAATATTTATTAAAAAATCACCAAAATCATGAGTTAGAACATTTGTTTTTACCCCAAAATATTACCTATGTCTCCTTTCCATCATTCCACTATGAGAAGTATTTCATCTGAGGTTTAATTTACATTTCCTTGATGGATAATAATGTCAAACATATTTTCATCTACTTCTTAGGCAATTATACACCTTCCTTTATAAAGTGTCAGTTCAAGTCTTTTGTTCAATTTTAAATGGGATTGTTCTCTTATTACTGAGTTGTAATTCCTTCTACATTCTGAATTCAAGTTGACAATTCAACCTACACATTGAGAACGTTTCTCCTTACCTAATATAGCTTGCTTTTTCATATTTTTCCTTCTTAATGATATCTTTCAGGAGCAGAAATTAATTTTTATGAATGCAGCTTATTTATTTTACTTCATTTTTAGTTTTTATTAGTGAACATTTGTAGTACCTGAAGTTCACATTGATATCAGATAGTGGTATATACACATAATACATCTCAAATTTTTTATCCTTTTTCCTTCCCCTCATCTCCCTCTCTCGGATCTCAGTTCTCTTATTCCATTTTCTTTACTATCATTATTTTGTTATGGTTTGAATTATTGTGTTCTATGTAAGAAGTTTTCATCCCCAGCCATGGATTTACTCTTATTTCCTTCTAAAATAATTTTATTACTAACCTTTCCATTTGTTAATAAACAACTATAAATCAGTTGCTTAAGAATAGTATGATTTAAAAGTTAATTTGTGTGTGTGCGTGTGTGTATTTGTTCCCAGATTCCATATTCCATCTTGGTTATTTGAGCTATGTGACTACTCATCCTTATGCCAATATCAGTCTTTTAACTACTGAATTTTATTAAAAGACATAAAAACTAAATTTTATTGGGCCGGAGGGTTAGCTCAGTGGTTCCGGCGCCTGCCTCGCAAGCGCAAGGTCCTGAGTTCGATCCCCGGTAAACACATAGAATGCTGGGCGTGGAGACACGCCCACCAACAATCAACACCGCATACCACAATGCCGGACGTGGTGGCTCACGCCTGTAATCCCAGCACTCGGGAGGCAGAGACAGGAGGATTGCTGAGTTCGAGGCTTGCCTGGGCACCATAGTGAGCTCAGGGCCAGCCTGAACTACAACGCGAGACCCTGTCTCAAAAAACAAACAAACAAACCCACTAAATTAACAGTGAAACCAAGTAACGTAAATCTTCCAATTACAATGTTTCATTTTTTAAAGAATTGTTTTGGGTAGCCTATTTTCCTATACAAATTTATTTTATTAAAAAATTTTATTGAACTAAAATTTGCACGTAAGATCCAATAGATTTTAGCACAGTGATAGAGTTGTACAACTATAACCACAGTCAGATGATTTTGTTTATCCCAAAGCAAAACGCTCTACTTCCTAGTTATCAAATTATAGTTAGCTTGTTACTTCTGTCAACCAGCAAATTTAGAATAAGCTCGTTAATTTCTTGGAAAAATACTGCCAGAATTTTGGTCTGAATTGCTGTAAATACATAGGTTGATTTAGAAGAGAATTGCCACATTAAAGATACTGACTCAATATTTAAATATAGGATATTCTTTGTATGGTTTCTCTTATATAAGAAGCTCAATATGTGAATAAAATAGAAAATAAAAAGACAGAAAATAAGAAAAAAGGAAGAAAAAATGTTATTGTAATCCACCATGTCCAGTGCATCTAAAAGTGAACCCTGACTTAGTGTAATTGTCTTAAATGTACTGTACGCTTTTGTGGCCATTAGTCTAGCTGTTAATGTATGTTTATGGTAATTAACTTGATAAAGACATAAAATAAATAAATTTAATACTGGAAAAGTAAAAATATTAAAAAAGGAATGGACAGGAAGGAAGAAAAAAATTGAGGTATATATCTGTACCAGTTCCTCAAAATGAAGGTAATTTTGTACTGCAAATATGTAAATAAAAATTTAAAAAGTAATATATTAACTCCACTTTCAGGTTTTACTTAATTTACCTCATAAATATTTTGTAGCTGTTAGTATATAGTTCTCACATATAATTTTAAAAATTATTTCTTTACTAAGTATTTGATAATTTTAGTATTGGTTCACATAGAGTTGTTTAGATCTGTTTTCTCATATTCGGTGCTGTGCATAGAAATTTAATTTATTTTCACATGTTATACTTCCATTCTATGACCTTGTATTCCACTTCCTAGTTCAAGTCACTTTAAAAAAATCTTTATTGGTACATTGTATATATACATCATATCATGATCACACTCAATATTGGGATTTGTACCAGTACATGACACAATTTAATTCTCACTTTTTTTCCCATGCAAGTCACCTTTTTAGTTGATGGTTTAGGATGTTTTACATAAACACTCATATCATCAGGCATGAAGGAAACACCTGTTCTTCCTATCTGTATTCCTTCCATTTCTTTATTGGTCTTTTGCAAAATTCCAGTATCCTGCATAATACTGCATGCAGTGAGACTCTTGCTTTATTCTTTACGTGGGGGAATAATATTAACTGGTTTGTTATTAAGTATGAAATTAGCATGTATTTTGTAGATGCTTTTCATCATAGTAGAAGTGTCTTTCTATTCTTACTATCCTTTGATTCATGAATGTTTTTAAAAAATCTTAATTTGCTGGGCGTGGTGGCTCACGCCTGTAATCCCAGCACTCGGGAGGCAGAGGCAGGAGGATTGCCGAGTTCCAGGCTTGCCTGGGCTACATAGTGAGCTCAGGGCCAGACAGAACTACAAAGTGAGATCCTATCTCAAAAAAAAAGAAACCTTAATTTTATATGAAACGCGGTCTTCTTTAAGTTTACTGGAAACAGTGATGTGTGTGGCTGTAATTGTGTGGCTTTGCCTCTTCTGCATGTTAAGTGAATCTTGCATGTACAGAATGAAGTTCAGTTGGTCATGGGACAGTATTCGTTTGCTACTTTCCCATGTTGTATTATCTTTTATATGTATCCTAAACTTAATGTACTAAGGTTTGAAAGATTTCTCTTAGAATTTTATAAGAATAAAACACAATTCCACCAATTTCTTTATGGAAAACACCCATTTATTAGCTTTCAGCCCTGTCGTAGGCCTGCGACCTACTCACAGCTGGGCTCTGGCTCTTGTGCAGAGCAGAGTCCATTTCAGACCCTCTTCAGGTGCCCGGGCGAGGCGAGCTCTTCGGATCTCCAGGAGTGCGCTTCTCACCCCATGCCGACTGGCGAGGAGTCCTTCGGGATTTGAAGCCAACGGTGTTCCTTTCCAAGGGCTCCCCTCCTGTCAAATTCTAATTTTAAAAAATCTGACTGGTTAAAAAATTCTTCATTAAATTCTTTTGGGTATATTCCTTGCAGGGGGGTAGCAAGGTCAAATGGTAAAACATCACATTGGAAAGACAGAGGTACACCCTTGTTTATAGCAGCTCAGCTCATGATAGCTCAATCTTGGAAACAACCCAAATGCCCATCGGCTGGAGAGTGGAGAAAGAAGATTCGGTTTTTTAATAAAATGGAGTATTAGTCTGCCATAAAGAATGACAAGATCGATTCATTTATGTGCAAATAGAGACACCTGGAGGACACGCTAATGAGTGAGTGAAAGAAATAGATCACAGATAGGCAAATACCAGATCTTCTCCTTGATATGAGCACCTGTAGATGCAAATGAGCTCGAGAAAGTATGGCAGTTTTTGTAGAATGGGAAATTTCCAAAGGAAATTTGGTGTGGGGATGTAATGAGGGGAAGGAATAAATACAATTCCGAAAGAAAATAAAAAGAGCATATATAGAGGGGGTGGGGAGGTATGGGTGGGTGGGGATATGGGTAAAAATGAGAATTGACTGTGTCATATATTGGTACAAATTCCCCAATGCTATGTGTGATTGTGAGATGTATATAAATTATACCAATAAAGAATTCAATTAAAAAAATCTTCATTAGCTGGGGACAACTTTCTACCTTTAGAGATGTACATGTTTGGTCATATCCTCCTAAATAATATTTCTTTTCTTTTAACAAATTGAGTTTATTGATACATTTTAGGAATAAACTATGATCACATTCCTTATTAGGAATTTGGACCTGTATATGATATATTTTGATTTTTATTTTTTTCATTTCCTTGTCTTCCCTTAGTATTTCTATTTTAAAGTCAATTTTACTTATAAATAACCTAATTGTTGGAATAAACTCTGCCACATTCAAAATTCCTCGGGTTATTCCTCACAGGTACGGAAAAAGGATAATTCTTAGGAGTATCTCAGTGTGTTGTCTACTCGGCCTCTCTGGGCCTTGAAGTTTCAAGACCCACCAAGTGCACGCACAGGCCCTTCTCTCCCTCCCAGAGATTCTGAGCTTCTCACCTGAGGGCAACGTGGGCTTAAATTCAGAACTTCAGCTAAATTTCATTAGTTCAGAAGCTCAAACCCTCAACAATCAAATAAAAAAAAAACCCCTCAATATTTAAACAAATCCCATGCAAATGAAGACGTGGAGTATAATTCATGAAGCGGAATTCTTAGAATTCAATTACTCTTTCCTGTGAAAGCGGAAGTAAGTCTATGCCCCCCACACCTTCTTACTAATAATGGTAAATCAAGTTTGTGTGTGTATTTGGTCCAAAAGAGGCCCAAAAGGAACGTGAATCAGAATCGCTTGTCCACGGCTGGAGGGTTAGCTCAGTGGTTTCGGCGCCTGCCTCGCAAGCGCAAGGTCCTGAGTTCAATCCCTGGTAACCACATACAATGCTGGGCGTGGTGACTCACGCCCACCAGCCATCAATACCACCTACCACAGTGCCGGGTGTGGTGGCTCATGCCTGTCATCCCAGCACTCGGGAGGCAGAGCCAGGAGGATTGCTGACTTCGAGGCTTGCCTGGGCTACATAGTGGGCTCAGGGCCAGCCTGAACTGCAAAGCGAGACCCTGTCTCAAAAAAAAAAAAAAAAAAAAAAAAAAAAGAATCGCTTGTCCAAAGCCATTCTGAGATTGCTGTGGGCAAACTCCAACCTGAATTCTTTGATTAGAAATAATTGTTTGAGGACAGATGTAGAGGTTCTCTGCCCTGGTGGCCTTGAGGGCCTCCGCTATGTTCTCTTGGCTCTTGGTTTAAACTTTGAGTCATATTTCCATTTCAGTAAAAGGTAAGATTATGAAAATTATTGCACGGGTCTGTTTCTTTTCCAAAGCCTGTTGGACAAACTGACAACCTCCTTTCATTGTGTATTCTCTCTGATCCTTTCAGTCCAAGCTGTTGCCGTACATTTCTAAAGAACTTTCATAACTTAATGCTTATTTTTCACACCTGTATTTTTTGCAAGAAAATATTCAGTAGTTCTCTTTCTTGTGATGGCTTTGATATTTAGTTTGCAATAAGGATGACTCAAAATAACCTGGCTTTTGTTTCTTCCTCTTCAGTTTCCTAAAATATTGTGTGTATAGTATTTTGCTTTCAGAATGTTGTAGAATTCATCAAGGAAGCTGTCTGGGCCTAAAGTTTCTTTTGTGAAGGTTTTTAAGGATAAATTTTACTTCCGTAGTGGGTCCAGATTTGTTCATATTTTTGTTTTGTTTTGTTTTTGAGTGAGAGAGCATTTGTAATTTGTGTTCTTGAATGGATTTGTTGAATTTATAAATTCATTGTCAAAATTATTCATGATATCTAGATCTGTTGTGATTTCATTTTCATGCTTAATACTTAATTAAAATTTTTCTTTTTTTCTGACTAGCTTTATTAGTTTTTCTGACTTATCAGATTTTCAAAGAACAACTTTAATTTCATTGAATATCTTTATTTTGTTTTCAATTTAACTGACTTCTTTATATGTACTACTTTTAATATAATTAACTGCTCTTTTTTGTTTCTAATCAAGAAGATTAGATCATTGATTGAAGATATTCTTTTTCTATGTAGGTATTTAAAAACTAAAGTTTCCTGATTTAGTCATTTGTACTCAAATGGACATACCTTCAGGACATACTCATAAATGAAATAAATAGGTCACAGATGTGTAAATATCATCTATTTTCTCTGATATGAGAAACTGAAGTTATAAATGTGTTTTAGAATGTGTGATTGCTATTGCAAAATAGTAAATATTCAAAAGGTAATGGGGTTTATGGGTAAATAATGAAGAAAGAAAAAATTGATGGTAAAAAAGGAAATAATGCTTGTGTATATAGGGGTGGGGGGATATAGGCTGGATAAGGAAGGGGGAAAATGAGAATTAAGTTGTATCATATACTGGTACAAATTCTCAATGTGGAGTGTAATTGTGTTGTTTATATATAATGTACCAAGAAAATGTACCAAGAAAAAAACCCTAAAAGTTTCCTTCTGAATTTTTCCTTGAATGCGCTGAAAAAAGTTGATAATATTGTGTGTCTTTTCATCATTAGTCCATTATTACGTTCTTTGTAATGTCATTATCATTGTTTTTCTTTGTAATTTCTTCTTTGGCCTGCAAGCTATTTAAATCAGGGTTTTAAAACTTCCAGATTATGTGAGATCTTTTCTACATATATTATTTTGGTGACTTATAATTCAATTCAATTTCGGTCAGGAAATATGTTAAGATGTCAATCTTTCTACATATTTTAAAGATTTAATTTTTAGTTTCCCTATGACCGTATCTTGAAGTAAATTTTAAGAGCGTGTGAAAAGGGTAAGCATCTTCCACTCCTGGAGGTTGTGACGGACGCGATTGCTAGTTCAGTTAATTTTTTCA
The DNA here is from genome assembly GCA_004025085.1 of Thryonomys swinderianus. Lineage (NCBI taxonomy): Eukaryota > Metazoa > Chordata > Mammalia > Rodentia > Thryonomyidae > Thryonomys > Thryonomys swinderianus. The sequence continues at coordinate 26,992 of PVIC010017904.1, forward strand.
ATAATGTTATTCTACTGCTTAGTATCTTTCTGATATGTATGTACCATTTTTACTTTTGTATGTCTTTTTATAAATTTTACTTGCCACCTCTTAGCTCTTTTATAGTATAGCTCTGCATTATAGTTCCCGAGGTTTGGGTTATGGGAAAATGTGTTTTTCACCTTTGAACCTTCAGTGGATGTGCAGTGTCTCCTTGGGAAGGGTTTCTCCCGGAGACCCGTGAGGTTCTTCGGGCTTCCAGCCTTCCGAGGAGAAGTCATTTGTTATTCAGTCATCATGAGCCTCTTTATTATTCATCATTTTCCTCCGGCTGCCTTCAGGATTTCGTCTTTATCTCTGGGTTTCAGCGCTCGGAATTGTTTAAAACCTTAAATCTTTTTTTAATTGAATTCTTTATTGGTACAATTTATATACATCTCACAATCACACATAACTTTGGGGAATTTGTACCAGTATATGACACAAGGTAATTCTCATTTTTACCCATATCCCTACCCACCCACACCTCCCCACCTGCTTTATACATACTCTTTTATTTTCTTTCTGAATCATATTTATTCCTTCCCCTCATTATATTCCCACACCAAATTTCCTATGGAAATTTCCCATTCTATAAAAACTGTCATACTTTCTAGAGCTCATTTGCATCTACAGGTGTTCATATCAAAGAGAAGATCCAGTATTTGCCTATCTGTGATCTATTTATTTCATTTATTAGTATATCCTCCAGGTGTCTCCATTTGCACAGAAATGAATTGATCTTGTCATTCTTTATGGCAGAATAATACTCCATTTTATTAAAAAACCACATCTTCTTTATCCAGTCTCCAGTGGGCATCTGAAATGAACAGACACTTCTCAGAGGCAGAAGTCAAAGCAGCCAAGAAGCATATGAAGATATGTTCAACATCGCTGGTCATTCGAGAGATGCAAATGAAAACAACACTGAGATTTCATCTCACTCCACAAAGAATGGCCACTGTCACAAAATCAACCAATAATAAATGCTGGCGAGGCTGTGGGGAGAAAGGAACCCTTCTCCACTGTTGGTGGGATTGCAGACTTGTGCAACCATTGTGGAGATCTGTGTGGAGATTTCTCAGAAAACTAGGACTAGGGCTCCCATTTGACCCGGCTATCCCCCTGCTAAGAATATACCCAAAGGAATTTTAAAAATCATACTGGAAAGACAGATGTACACCCTTGTTCATAGCAGCTTAATTCGTGATAGTTCAATCTTGGAAACAACCCAAATGCCCATCAACTAAAACCTTAAATCTTGCTTCTAGTGGTTGAGTGTCTCAAGCAGGCACCATCTGGGAAAAGCACGAGGCCTGCAGAGGTGGCTCCTCGTTCGCCCCAGAGGGCCCGTTCCCTGTTGGGCTTTCTGCTGCCAGCCCCTTTTTGGAACTTTTAACAAGTTGGGTTGTGTGTGTGTGTGAACGGTGTATACTGTGTATATTTCCACTGCTACCTTTTTTTTCCCCCCCCAGTACCGGGATTGAACTCGGGCCCTTGTGCTTCACAAAGTAGGTGCAGTACCACTTGAGCTAAATCCCCAGCCCTCCACTCCTACGTGTTTGAGCCAGGAAGTCAGGAAGTCTCAAACCTGACGTTCCTGCCTCTCCCAGTTACAGAATTTTTGAGACTAAACTTTCTCATCTTCTGTTGGGTATTTCCCAGTTTCTTCAAATACTTTTGCTTTCAACCGTGCAATTTTATCATTTTATCTCTGTCAGAAGTTCATGTGACCACAGCTATGGTCCATCAGACACCAGGTTTTATAAGCTCGGTTTTTGTACACTCAAATCAGTGTATCAGGAAATATTATCCCTGTTACTTATAGTTAGTTTTGCTCTCACATCCTTAGAAGTTCCATTTCCTGTTTGTTGAAGTGTTTCTCTTAGCAGCACTATCCATGAAAGGTTGTTACTGCGGCTGCGTCCTACTCCTTTCTTAAAATGTTATCTCATTATCAAAGTCAATAAAAATTTGGGCGATACAGGATTTCAAACTGACTCATTTTTCCAGATAGTATAGTTCTGGGTTATGCTCTCTCTCTCTCTCTCTTTTTTAAATTCCATAACTGTAATTTAATACATTTTTCACAATTGTATGGATTTGTTACCGTTTATTCTGTTAAGAAAGTATTGTGTTGCCTGAAGTTGATTTGGAGTATTTATGCTTTTGAAAAGTTCTGGAAACTGGGTATGGTGGTGCATATTTGTTATCACAGTTCTTGAAAGGCCAAAGCAGGAGAATTGCCACGAGTCGAGGCCAGCCTGGGCTATATAGTGAGTTCAAGACCATCCTGAACTACATAACAAAATCCATATTATTTCACCACATTTTTACTTTCTCGGTGAAACTAGTATGAGTTTACAAATTTTCTCTTTATACATTCTATATTTCTCAATTCTTCTTTTGTTTATTCTAAACCAGACTAATAATATGTGGCTTCCAATGTAATAGCTCTTATTTTAACTGTATCTATTGGTGATTCAACTTTACTGTTTCTAATTTTTGTTACTTTTTCCTGCTTCCTGTTTCAACTTCTATCGTGAGCTTTAATTAGTTCAAGTGTTTGTTTTGTGATTTCAGTTCAGTAGCTGCAAAATCTGACAGCCTGGGAAAAGAGCGTCTCATTCCACTGAGCCGCCAAGTGACTCATCTCTGCACAGTCAAAACTTCCTGTTTTGTATGGTACAAAAAGCCTTATAGCTCATCATTCTTTGAACCCTAAGCCCCTTTGTGACAAAACACAGCATCGGGCCATTTTGTAAAAGAACAGGATCATTTTTAAAGAGATGTGAGATAGGATTTATTTCCTTCTTTGAACTTCACATAGACTTCTGGGTAAATATATTATGTAATACACTGTAAATTCTATTATTGGTGGTGGCAGGTGAGTTGATCAAACCTAGATTATGTAGTTATCTTTAAATGATTATTTCTTTACTCAGAGTTAAGCAGAAGAAAATGACAGTCTCATTTATAGATAGGACAAAATAAAGGAAATTAGCTTCTGATATAAAGCTTTAGAAAATGAAGCCAAGTAATTATTATGGAGATGGTGATGAGGACTAGTCCTGTAATCTCCAGAGTTCCTCTGCATAATTATTCTGATCTGGAGTGATCAATGAGCTATAGACAACAGTACTTCTTGGAGGAAGGAATCTTTAATTAGTTTGTGCTTTGTTTTGCTTCCCAGTCTGGGAAACGAAAATGTATCCATTTGTATTTTCAAATTGCAAACCATACTTATCTGCATGTAAATTGCCATTAATATATTTTTTATATTCTCAAAATTTTTCTTGCTTTGCATACAAAGCAAAACATCCAATTTGGACTTTAACTTGTTTAATAAATCACAAATTGAGATTTTTTATAATTATCTAGTAGAAAATTCGATTGTTAAGTTAGTTCCTTTAATTTAAAGAAATCGATAAAGCAAGGTATCAAGATTTAAGAAGATTTCTGCTTGTTATAGTTTTGTTTTTATTGCCCCGGCAGCCTTCAGCCATTTTGACTTCCCTGAGTTTCAGTTTCTTACAGCAAAGTTAACGATTAAGAAAGAAATTTACTAATATCCTTACTAACATTCTCTTTTGTACTTGGGGCTTATGTGGACTTACTGATTTTAAAAAAGCTTATGCTTGTTTTCAATTCCAGTCTCGCCCCCCACACTGTAGTTCTGACTCAGTAACCAGAGGTCCAAACTGTTCTGATTTCTTTTCTGAGCCATAGGCCACAAGGCAAGTGATGGCAGTTCCCGCACGAGAGTCCAGCCTAACGGAAGTAATAAAAAACCCTACACATACCTGAAGTTACCAGTTGTTTTCTGTGAACTCAACATGGTTCATGTTAGCACTGTACTTTTTCAAATATTATAGAAGTTCCTGTGATTCATAAAATTAAAAGAATTAACTTTAAAAGTTGTTCACACTTAAATTTTGACATTCTGAATGTTCTCATCTTTCTATAGGAATAAAACTACTCTAACGAAGGGGTGTTAGAAATTTTGTGTGTTTTTGATAATGTTAGGACCACTTCATCTTACACTATTTAAGTATGTTTCTTTCATTGCATGGGTCGCCTCTGAAAATAAATCCAGATGGCAGTTTTTGGCAAGGCAGCTTGATAAATTACTCGGGAAAGATGGGTTAACTGTGTGGCATTCTGTCCACAGCATCTTGTATGTATGTATGTCTGATAATATAGGCATCACTTTGAATCATACATCTTGCTTGATATTTTATTTTCCCTCCTGGCATTCCATCCCTTGCAGATCATAACAGTTGCTTACTTACCTCTCATTTCTCTTATTATGTCAAACATGTTGTGGTGCATATACGACAGAGTATTCATGAAAATTCTTTAGGGTTAGTTGGATAATTCTGTGCTTCTACCACCAGCATTGGGAAGCTGCTTGTTGGTCTGGAATTGTGGGAAGCCCTTTGTTATTAAAAACACAGAAGTGACCAGAGGCTAAGGCTCTTAAATTAGAGTATTAGTCAGGACGGCTGCTGGGCTCCCTTGAGGACGGTGCTATGCCCATGAAAGTGAGCAGACATGGCACCTTTCACCAACCTTCCTTCTGAGCTCGGGTGGCAGTAGGGTCACATATGCCTGGGGAAGAACGCGCAGATGAATTTGTTATACTTTATGGCTTCCAAACTTCTTTCCCTCGTGTATGTTTTGGTTTGGTGTTGATTTTGTATGGAACCTGTATTCTGTTTATATATTTCATAGCTTGGTTTAAATGGAAGGAATGAGAGGTAGGTGAATTCTCCAAGATCCGTAAACCCTCTGGTGGTGCTGATGTCATCACAATAAGCCATAAATGTAGTTTCAAAAAGCATGTAATGGACATCTTTTTTAACTGACTGAGCGCTGATGTTTGAAATGCGGATGACCAAGCTAAGGTTTGTCTGATATCTGGAATATTGCTAGAATCTGCCCTGCCTCCTCCTCCTAGTGAGTTTACTTCATCACCCAACCTATTTTATATATATTTTTAATTGCATTCTTTATTGGTACAATTTGCATACATCTCACAATCACACATAACACTGGGGAATTTGTACCAATATATGACACAGTCAATTCTCATTTTTACCCATATCCCCACCCACACCTCCCCACCCCCTATATACATGTTCTTTTATTTTCTTTCAGAATCATATTTATTCCTTCCCCTCATTACATCCCCA
>PVIC010017905.1:0-32200 GCA_004025085.1 Thryonomys swinderianus
TGAGGGGAAGGAATAAATATGATACAGAAAGAAAATAAAAGAGCATGTATAAAGGGGGGAGGAGGGGGGAGTGGGTAGGGATATGGGTAAAAATGAGAATTAACTTGTGGCATATACTGGTACAAATTTCCCAATGTTATATGTGATTTTGAGATGTATATAAATTGTACCAATAAAGAATTCAATAAAAAAAATTTGTGTAGTAAGGAATCCTCTTAGACTTTCCACCTGGTGTAGTTCAGCCTTTGATTTTCTCCCTGCCTTGGGAGGCTGTATTAATAAAGAATCTCATTTTCCCTAGAGTGGCCTATGGCCTATGGCCCTAGGATTCTTATTTTCCCTGTGTTAGGTGCTTACTATTCTTTACCTTATGGGATTTTTTGGGATACTTTTAATGTCTTATTGAGCTTTTATAGTGTTTTCAGCGGGAGGTTTGATGTAGATAACTCACTGTTGTAGAGACTAGGGACAAGTGTAGTTAATTTGCTTGAAATTAACACAGGAAAAAGATCTGAAAGAATTGCTGAATGTCAAGGCTTTGAAGATTAACAGTCTACAGCTAATTCTATTTAACCTTAGTATTATAAATGTGTACGTTTTAGTCTTTTGATCATGCTGTCTTGCTCTTAAATTACTTATTTTCATTCTTTATTATCTAGATTTATTTTTTTAGATCTCTTTTTTATTAGATCTCTATTTTTAGATATTAGAGCTCTCCTTTTTTTTTTTTTTTTTTTGAGACAGGGTCTTGCTTTGTAGTTCAGACTGGCCCTGAGCTCACTATGTAGCCCAGGCAAGTTCGGAACTCAACAGTCCTCCTGCCTCGGCCTCCCAAGTGCTGGGATTACAGATATGAGCCTCCACACCCAGCACTGTGGTATGTGGTACTGATTGCTGATGGGCATAAATCAACATGCCTGGTATTGTTGTATGTGGTTACTGGGGAGTAAACCGGGGACCTTGCGCTTGCTAGGCAGGCGCCAGAACCACTGAGCTAAATCTCCAACCCCCTAGATCTCATTTTTTAAAAAACAGGTTGATGAATACAATTTATAAAACATGCTGTCTTTCAAGGTCTGTTGTAGGACTTTAGCCATCACATTAGATTTGTCACTATTATAGGTATATAGTTATAGTTTTCTTATATACATGTGTATATAAGAAAATATATACATATATATCCTCAAAGTGAACTTGTAACTCATATTGAGTTTTCAAATTGGCTATATACCCTAACCACTTACAGTGAAGAATTGACTTACTTATTGGATATACTTTCCTTTTCTCTTTTCCCCATACTTCCTGCTATATTCCTTCCTTCATTTCCCTTGATGTTGAAATCTAATTATTAGCAAGTGTACATCTTTGTCTTAATTATGAATTCTAATCTGATTTATTCTATATTGCCTATTTGATGTAAAAAAATGGTTGCTTATACTATTTTTCTGTTAATTAGTTCTTTGGGTTTATTATATATGACATTTGCCACCTAAATTACCTTGTTACCTTAAATTTTATTTTGTTTTTGGGTTTTGTTTGTTTGCATTTTTTTTGTTGTTGTTGTTGTTTTTTTGAGACAGGGTCTCGCTTTGTAGTTCAGGCTGGCCCTGAGCTCACTATGGAGCCCAGGCAAGCCGCCACGAACTCAGCAATCCTCCTGTCCCTGCCTCCCGAGTGCTGGGATTACAGGCGTGAGCCACCACATCCAGCAGGCATTGTGGTATGCAGTGTTGATTATTGGTGGGCGTGTCTCCACGCCCAGCATTATATGTGGTTACCGGGGATCGAACTCAGGTCCTTGTGCTTGCGAGGCAGGCGCTGGAACCACTGAGCTAACCCTCCGGCCCTGTTTGTTTGCTTTTTAATACCAGGGTTCAAACTTGGAACTTTGCAGGTGATGGAACTACAGAGCTAAATCCCCAGGCCTTGTTGCTTTTATTTCTTCATGTATGTCTTAAAGTGACTTGATGAGGTCCTATTTCTTTCCTTTGAAACCTATGTCAGCTTTCCCCGCAGATATTTTGAATATTTTTTTAAGAGAAGTGATTTTTTTGTATTGGTACGTTATCAGTCTCTTAAATAGTCCTTATCATATGTATTCATAAAAAAGGTGATAAGATATCATGGTTTCAGTTTCCCCTCTTTCTTCAAATATCTCCCTTCTTTCTCATTGGCTGCTCTTTTTTTTTTTTTTTTTTTAGATAGGATCTGACTTTATAGTTCAGACTGGCCTTGAACTCACAGTGATTCTCCTGCCTCAGCTTCCCAAGTGCTGAGATTACAGGCATGTCCCACCACATCTGGCATTGGCTGCTCTAATGAGGGAAGGGCTTTTAAGCTAGTAGCAGTTTGAAATTTATTTGGCTCTTCACAGAAGTCTTAAGAAAAATAATTTCTCCAGGCATAGTGGCTCACACTTGTAATCCCAGCACTTGGGAGGCAGAGACAGGAGGATTGCTGAGTTCAAGGCTTGCCTGGGCTACATAGTGAGCTCAGGGCGAGCCTGAACTACAAAGCGAGACTCTGTCTCAAAAAAAAAAAAAATCATTTCTAGTACAGGACATTAAAATAATAGAGTAAGAGGGCTGGAGGATTAGCTCAGTGGTTCCATCGCCTGCCTCACAAGCGCAAGGTCCTGAGTTCGATCCCCAGAAACCACATACAATGCTGAGTGTGGAGACTCACGCCCACCAACAATCAATACCACATACCACAGTGCTGGGCATGGTGGCTCACGCCTGTAATCCCAGCACTCGGGAGGCAGAGGCAGGAGGATTGCTGAGTTTGAGGCTTGCCTGGGCTACATAGTGAGCTCAGAGCTAGCCTGAACTACAAAGCAAGACCCTGTCTCAAAAAAAAATAATAATAATAATAGAGTTAGAAAGCTCAGTCAAGAGAGATCCTTTGGGGAATCTTTGAACAAATAACTAAAAGTATTTCAAATGTGTCAGTTATTTATATTGGACATTTCTCTAAAAAACTGTAGGTGGACTACCTTATTTCTAAGTCATTTTGGCCTATATCATATTACAATATAATTTAAAAGAAATCTACCATTAATGTTAGCTTTAGTTAGGTGTATATTTACAATTCAGGCAGTACCAATTTTTGTTCCTATAGTTTCCTATAAAAGACTGATATGATATAGTTTATTAGGCATCTTCCCTGAGTCCTTTAAAATAAGAATAGCTTTATATACATCTTCATTCTATTGTGGTAATATAATGCAATACAAGTTCCTAGAAACAGAAAGACACTTGGGTTCCAATGCAATATTGAGGGATATTTACTGGTATTGGTCTTAGTTGACATCTTTTATTTATTAATTTACCAGTTTCCATGCTGGGGATTTAGCTCAGGTAGTGTCATGGCTACTTTAGAGGCACAAGGGCCCAAGTTCAATTTTTTGCAGTTTTTAGTACTGCAAAAAATAAAGAATGATACCGATTTACCAGTTTCCAGTGTACTCTTTATGTGCATATTCTTGTGTTTTAAGTCTTTTAATGCTTAATACATATGTGTCTGTCCAGTGACTATGTAAAATAAGACTTAAATAATTGCACATTTTATAACAGTGTAACACAAGAGTGTGCATTTTGAAGACTGTAGAAAATAAATATTAAATTGTGCCTGAGTGGTTGTTAGCTCTGTAGGACCATCATATTGCAGCTGTGTAAGCCAGGAAATCTTAAGGAGCATTGTCCCTTGAGCCACACTGCTTTACCACCTTTTTAAGCAATATGGAGTTTTAGCATCAATACCCCAATATTTTAACTTTGTTGTACACAAGCTAATTGTAGCTTTCTTGATGCTTATGCTAATGTGTTATTGGAGAAAATATGTAATTATTTGAGTCATTTACCACAAGCTTGTTAATTTGGAAAATGATAAAACAATGTGGGCTACTAAGAGAGCAAATGCCCAGATGGGTTAATCCTGAGGTCTTTCCCCCTGAGGCAGCCCTTATGTAACCTTTCTTTCCTTATTGATAACACTATTTCTAAGAAATTGGCTACATCTCTTTTTCTAATGATACCCTATTGTAGGTTGTACTTCTCTTAACTAGTGTTCTTACTTCATTCTTTCTCATACAGTTCAAGCAAGCATTCAAAATGCTTTATACTCTTAAGTATTTTTTCCAGGTTTCATGGTATTATAGGGAAACAATTATGTCCTTTACACTGGAGCTTTTCTCCACCCACAAAAAACTTACTATATCTCAGAAATCTGTAGTGTGGTTCTTTTGTTTACTTGATATTTAAATTCCTTCTAATTGCTTGCAGATATTTTGCTTTTTCTTGGATACTCCCTGGAAGAATTTTTAGTTCATTTTTAGAGATCACTTTCAAGTTATTCCCAGTTGGTAGCTATTTCTACCAGATTTAATTCAATAATGATTCTGTGCATGAATGAATAAAATCTGTCTGGTTCACATAGTTTCTTTCTTAGCTAGACTCATTCTTCTAGCCTATCAGTCACTCCTTTTCCCTTTTGTTTAGGGCCCACAAATCTCTGGAATGGATTCTCTGCCTTTGTCTTTTTTTACAACATATTCAATAGACAAGGCCCAATTCTTTTTTGATTAATTGTGGCTTCATCCATTATTTTAAGCTAAGTGTAGTCCTACTCTAATGAGTGAGAATGATGGCCTTCCTTCAATGTTTTGGCCATTTTCAAGACTCACGCCCTCTGATAGTTTTCTCACTGAGTTCTGTGGGGCCCGTCAGAAGAGAGTATTACACAATGCCTTGGAGCTTGCCATTTTGAAAGTTGCTTACTAACTGCCTGACTTTGAGCAAGTTGACCAACCTTCTGGGTCTGTATTTCTTTATTTGTAAAATAAGAGTTCTAATAGTACCCACCTTTGTCTGTTAGAAAAAAACTATGCTAACATTTGAAAATATCAGTGATGTAACCACATTTTTCCCCCTTCTAAAGGAAGTTCCAAGATAGGAAAACCAAGTTTTAAGCTAGGTTTTAGCCTAACTCTAAGAGATGATAGCCTTCCTTCAACATTATTTCACCTATTTTCAAACTCTTGTCTGACTGAGTTCTTTGGGTCCAGTCTGAAGGCATTTTGTGCATTGGTGGTACCATGGCCATAGGCAGCTGTTCACCATCATTAGTATGTGGCTTCCATCTTCAGGGCAGTCTCTAACCATCATCTCTACATCTCAGTTATCAAAATGGAGTAAGAGAGGGCAGAAGGGCTAAAGTAGCTTTGTAACTCTCTTCAAGAGTGTATTCAAAAGTTACACTCTGCTTAAGATTCCATTGGTCAAAAATTGATAGTATGACCACACCTAGCAGCCACAGAATACTGCAAAATGCATAGGTTTATTCTGGGTATAGTTGCCACCAGAATCAAGTTTGGTTTTTAACAAAGAAGAAGAGCAGTGGGTATAGAAGTAACTAGCAGGCTGGGGATTTAGCTCAGTGGATCCGGCATCTGCCTCGCAAGTGCAGAGTCCCAAGTTGGATCTCTGGTACCATATGCCACAATGCTAGATGTAGTGGCTCATGCCTGTAATCCCAGCATTCAGGGCCATACACCACAGTGCTGGGCGTGATGGCGCACACTTGTAATCCCAGCACTCAGGAGGCAGAGTCAGGAGGATCACTGTGAGTTCGAGGTTTGCCTGGCCAACATAGTGAGCTCAGGGCCATCCTGAACCACAAAGCAAGACCCTGTCTCCAAAGGGAAAAAAAAAAAAATAACTAGCATTTTGTACCCTAGGACCTCATGAGATTTTGTGTTGGGCACTTTGAATGAGATAATCCATATAAATAGTGCTGTACCTGATAATGAGTAACATCTAGCAAATGCCAGACATTTTCATTATCTCCTTTGTTAAAAGATCAGATTCCTAGCACCTCCCACTTTTTTTTGACTCATTCAACAGTCTTTCCCAAAGGAGTAATCTTTTATAATACCCAAATCTTACAGAAAGTCATAAATGATTTCTTTGCAGAAAAGAGGTAGATAGGGTAGCATTGCTTGTTGGAACAACCATTTCTGCTGAAGAGGTTTTAGCTTTTTACTTCATTTTTAATTTGTAGTATTGGAGAGTTGATAGATCTCTTTACTTTGAATTTGAAATTCTCAATTGCTTTTCTTTTCTACGGCCTTGAACCTGCCTTGAAACAAATTACTGTTTGACTCTAAAAATGAAATGTGTTAAAAGTAATTCTTTGAATATTTTTCATTATGTCTTTTAGTTAAATGGAAACTTCAGATGATACAGAATGAAGCTTAGGAATGATTTTAATATGTACATACCCTTTGGCTTCACAAACATCTGTGTTAACCCCCAAGTGTGTATGTTTTATCCGAACAAGTTTATTTTCTATATACCCACCATCTAGTGAATTTTATATACTTTATGTAATTATACAGAAAAATGATTCTTTCAGTAATAGCAAGAGGTAATTTTGAACCTCCTTTTTCTTTTCTCTCATTAAGTACTATCTCTGATAGATAGTGTAAATTGTCATTGAGATACAAAGAAAAGGGGAAGAGAATATATCTGGAAACAAAAATGGCATTTTAACATAGCTGCTTCCAGTTTTCAAGGTAGCTGAATTTTATATGTTGGACCCCACAGTATTTTTTTTTCTTTGGCGGGGGGACTGAGTTTAACAACTGGAAATACAGTATGTACATTATGGTTGTATTTTAGCTTTTGTTTTATAAATCAACCACCTATGACTTCCAGGTATTGTAACAACATGGTGACTCTAGCTAATAACAATATGGAGTTTAAAATATTCTCATGCCAAGAAGCATTTGTGAATTAACATATGTTATTAGCTGGATTACCCATTCTATAATGTATGCATACAGTACCTATTTCAAAACACTATGTTCTGGCCTGGCTTGGTGCAAGCCTGTAATCCCAGCACTCAAGAGGCAGAGGCAGAGGACTGCTGAGTTGGAGGCTTGCCTGGGCTACATAGTAAGCTCAAGGCCAGCCCAAACTACAAAGTGAGACCCTGTCTCAAAAAAAAAAAAAAAAAACAAAACAAAACCACTATGTTCTGTACCATAAATATATGCTTTTGTTTATTTTAAAATAAATAATTTACTTATAGATTCTTTGGTGTTTCCAGTAATTATCTAAACTTTTTTTTTTTTTTTTTTTTGAGACAGGGTCTGACTTTGTAGTTCAGGTTGGCCTTGAGCTCACTGTGTAGCCCAGGCAAGCCTCAAACTCAACAATCCTCTTGCCTCTGCCTCCTGAGTGCTGGGATTACAGGCGTGAGCCACCATGCCCGGCATCTGTGGTATGTGGTACTGATTGCTGGTGGGTGTGAGTCAACACACCCAGTATTGTTGTATGTGGTCACCGGGGATCGAACCAGGGACCTTGCGCTTGCTAGGCAGGTGCTGGAACCACTGAGCTAAATCTTCAGCCCTAATTATCTAAACTTTACTAATAATTTTCATTTATCATGGCTGTGTACAATCTTCCTTTTTCTTTCTATAGTGATTTCTTTTAAAATATCCATCCATACATTAAAAAAATACAAAATAATTTCCTTAGAACATAGGGTGGTAATCTCTTGAGACTTAATTTTAGAGTTTTTAAGAAATAAGTACAAATAACAATTCATCAAATGGTGTAATACCTAAAGAAAAACAAAATGGCTTAATACTTTGTAAACCACATTAAGTGATAGGTTATCAGATTCAAGCAGCTAATGGAGTGAAAAGTAGAATCATTAAACATTTCTTAAAAATTCAAAAAATGGGCCAGAGATTTAGCTCAGTGGTTCCGGCATCTACCTAGCAAGTGCAAGGTCCCTGGTTCTATCCTCAGTAAATATATACAATCATGGTGACTTACGCCCACCAGCATCAGTACCACATACCACAGTGCTGGGCGTGCTGGCTCATGCCTGTAATCCCAGCATTTGGGAGGCAGAGACAGATGGGTTACTGAGTTTGAGGCTTGCCTGGACTACTAAGTGAGCTCAGGGCCAGCCTGAACTACAAAGTGAGACTCTGTCTCAAAAAAATAAAAATTAGTTAATAAACATCTGTGCTGACAAAATGAGTGGTGTGCAAGAATAAATGAATAGACTTAGTACTATACCTAATAGTATAGCAAAAATGTGTGCTATACATCCTAGAGAAAAGTAACCAAAATTACTTTTCAAAAGTGACCTTGTTTTCAAAAAGGAATTTTCAAAGAATATCTAGGTAATTTTAGATAATTATTAAAACTTGTTTTAAGTGTTACTGAATCCTCTGGAATCTTAGGTTTGAAAAAACCTGTCATGCTGTTAAGTTAACTGTGTTACGTTTCAGGGTGGAAAACAAGATTTAAGACATAATGAAGTACAATTGTTTCATTCTCTTGTAATCGATTCAGTAAAACAGTATTGAGATAGAACAATAATTTTGGTATTTTACATATAAAATGCTAGTTTTATTTTCTTAAAGTTAGAAATTTTTAGTAAATATAACAGCTTATGAGATTGTATTAGTGATATTTGTTTAATATAAATTCCTGAACCATTGTATATTTTTACCAAGAAAAGAGTATATACATTTTAGATGTCATCTAAGTTCTCTGTATCCAGCACGTGTTCCTTTAATATTACTGTCTTGGTGTTTATTGATAGAAGCAAGTAAATTTTAATGTAGGCTTAATCATTATTTTGCTTAAGCTAGCATTAAGAAAATAATGGTTAGGAAGATAAATCTGCCATGGGTCATATACTCCAAAGCTAGAAACAAATAATTTTTAACCTGCATACTATTTTAGATAGTCCATATTACAGTTTTGCTTTATTTGCAATGATAATTATGATCCAGATGCTATCTTTTTAACCTTGACTAACATTGTTGCATTTTAAGGTATTTATCATAATTTATCAGGTAGGCATATCTCTTAAGATTGCATTATCAGGGCCGGAGATTTAGCTCAGTGGTTCCGGCGCCTGTCTCACAAGCGCAAGGTCCTGAGTTCGATCCCCGGTAACCACATACAATGCTGGGCATGGAGACTCACGCCCACCAGCAATCAATACCACATACCACAGAGCTGGGCGTGGTGGCTCATGCCTGTAATCTCAGCACTTGGGAGGCAGAGACAGGAGGATTGCTGAGTTTGAGGCTTGCCTGGGCTACACAGTGAGCTCAGAGCCAGCCTGAACTACAAAGCGAGACCCTGTCTCAAAAAAAAAAAAAAAAGATTGCATTATCACATGTATTATTTCCACTGATTTTAAATAGCTAATAAAACAGCTACTGTTTATTTTGCTGTTTTAGCTTTTTACATGAGGCTTGAAAATGTGTCCAAAAAATTCATCATACATCTTTCTGCTTTTTGTTTGGTTTTGGGCAGTATTGGGGCTGAACTCATGGCTTCCTATATGTTAGGCAAACTATCTACCACTGATGGTACAACCCCAAACCCATCATATGTATTTTTAAACTAATAAAATGAAATCTGTGTTTACTTGTAGCAATTTAAAGCACATTTTTTTGTGTCTTATACTATTACATTACTGAAGTGAGGATGTAATTAAAAGTTTTGTTTGCTGCCAGGCGTGGTGGCTCACACCTGTAATCCCAGCACTCGGGAGGCAGAGGCAGGAGGATTGCTGAGTTCAGGGCTTGCCTGGGCTCCATAGTGAGCTCAGGGCCAGCCTGAACTATAAAGTAAGACCCTGTCTCAAAAAAACAAAAAACCAAAACCAAAACAAAAAAAGTTTTGTTTGCTAATGTCTAAATCTAGTCCATATAAATCTTTGTGAAGATACCTATGAACTATGTATGATAACCAGTGATTTGAAAATCTATGAGGGGGTGAGGCATTTTATGTACAACTCAGTCTTTAAACTGTACAAAAAGCCCTATCAAATGATTATTATCCCTATTTCACTATAGGAATGTTCAAATTTTTAAGTTAAGGATCTTTCTTAACTCCCTGTGAGCAAGTTCGTGGAAGTTAGGCTCCAGAACCCATGTGAATTTCATTGTACCATATTTTTCCCTCAAAATATATTAGTTCTGTGGGCTGTACAAGTCATAAAAAGTTAACCTGCTTTTCAGCAACTCTGATATATAAAACTCTAGATTCACAGATAGACAAATTTGGGATATTTGTTAGTTTTGTGAGATGAATGATTCACCTCATGTTCTTTAAATGACATGACATGACACGACATTAAAAATATTACTTGTTTTTGTTGGGTGTGGTGACTCATGTCCACCAGCAGTCAATACCACATACCACAGTGCTGGGCGTGGTGGCTCACACCTGTCGTTCCAGCACTCAGGAGACAGAGGCAGGAGGATTGCTGAGTTTGAGTTTTGCCTGGGCTACATAGTGAGCTCAGGGCCAGCCTGAATTACAAAGTGAGACCCTGTCTCAAGAAAAAAAAAAAATTACTTGTTTTACCAAAATTCAGTGTTGACTTAACATTTTAGAACTACTTGGATTGTGAGATGGTATCAAGTGACACAAATGAATGTTTTGATATTCTGAGTTCATACTTCTTCGTGAATACCTGTTTTGTGCCAGGAACTAGGTATTAGGGGGATGTAAGTAGCCTGAAAAGATCTGAGAAAGAAATTCTTAAGGGCCTAGAAATAAAAATGTGAAAGCTTCACTTGTACTTATAATTGACATTTTATATGATTTCTTGAGTTTCTTAAATAGAAGGTATTTCTGAGTTTTTTTTTTAAGACAGTAAAGTTGAAAACTAGATATTTTCTGAGCCCAGCATGGTGTATATATTTTTAATTCACTGCCTCAGGGAGGCTGAGGCAGGAGGATTACCAAGAGTTTGAGACAGTGGAACCCTGGGTAATTAGTTCAAAGCTCATACAGACAGTAAAGCAAAACCCTGTCTCAAGACACAACACTAACAACCCAGATATTTTCTGTGCACTTACGGCATAATATTTAGGCATTCAAATATGTGACTCCAAAAGCAACACATTTTGAATTTAAATAAGTACCTTCATAAAAAGTTACAAGGATAACCAACCTAGACAAATTTCCTTATTATTAAGTTACTTTACAAAACTGTGATTTATCAGAAGCTTGATAAGGAATTAAGTACATCAAGATATGATTTGTATAGAGATGCTTCATAAAAAGGAATGATTTTTAGTAGTTTCTAACAGTATTAACTTTGTTATAAAAATTAAGTTCTATTTTTGTGAGTTGATACAAAAACCTTACTTAAAATTTTTCTAAGGAGATTTGCCCAGCTACATCTCCTGTAAGAAAGATGTGTCAGGGCTATTTTTATTATCTACAATGAAACCTCGTTAGAGAAAATCTGGCTTTGACATTAAATCACAACCATTTTTTTTCATTATTAAAGTTCAAATGCCAAGGAAAAGTCAACTTATAAACTAGAGAGGTATATAAACAGTTCAATTATAGAGACTATTATATTTTTCTCTGTGGTTCCTTTGAGTCTGATTAAAATATTTAAATTAAGATAAGCTGATATTTTAGTAGAAAAAAAATTAGTATACATTAAAAAATTACACAATGTAGAGTTTTTTGTTTAATGAGAATTCTTGAAAGGACTTTGGAATATAATAGATTTTAAAAGGTTCCTTTTAGTATGTACAGCCAACTTTGATATTATCTTAGGTGTTGCAAGTGGAAGTCAGTTATAATTCCAAAAGTGTTAATAGCCTTACTCATTCTAAGTTTTTATGAGCAATCAAAATTTTGGTATAGATCCTAATTTATCTATGCAGCCTCAACCAAGATTTTAAAAGGTCTTGCTGAAGGTTAACATTAAGGTTTAAGGATTTAATGATTTAATTTCAAAGGAGAAAAATTAAGATATAACTAAAGAATGAGTACAGAAAAATGATTTAGGTGTTCTTTGTGGGAGCAGGCTTGGGATGGGGAATGGGCTCACATTTAAAGTCAGTTTGTATTGTAGATTTATTTCATAGAAACAGCCAAATATAAGATGATTTTTTAAAAAAATTACCATGAAGAAATCAACGCAACTCAGTGTAATATTTAGTATTTAAATAAGTATTGAAAAGAATCAATGAAGTTCTTCCCTAAGAATGTTTAGTTATATTCATTTAATATTCTTGAGCTGGAAAAAAGAATACATATATAGGAAGATTGTGAAAATGGACTCCTTTATTCTAATACCATAGACCCTGGTGAAACTAAGTTATCCATACTGTACTGGAGCTCAATTGTGCAAAGAGAAGAATTTGCTGATTTTTGTCACTTCTAAGACTGGTCAAAGATGTTGTAGCTTAACATGGGTTTTATCAGTGTATAATACAGATATTATGCAAAATCATCAAGTGATTCTATTTGTTTTTAAAGTGACACATGTAACTTTTTATTATAATTATTAATACAAGCAAAAAAGCTGACAGTTTATTATTTTTATCATCAACAGTTTTCTAGGAATTTTGAGCAGAATATCAGTTCAGCTGTAATTGTAGTATGAAATACAACAACTGTGAATAAGCTTCTAGTGCCTTCTATTAAAAATCAAATGAATAGCTTTAATGCCTTTTTACAATCCCATTTTGTTTCACTACAGCTCTGTTTTAAGGTAGAGCTGCACATCTGTCTTGCTCTCAGTGGTTTTTCAGTTCAGTTTCTTTGTAGATTTTTTGCCATAAATAGAAAGGATGTTAAACCTTATAGGCCCCTTGAAATATTTTGTTACACTTATTTAAATGAACTATAGATAAATACATGCTTGTTTTTTGTACAAGTACCCAAGACATATTGATTGAAAGACAGCTTAAGGAAAATAAACAAATAGCAAAAGCATTCAGTCTTTATTTACAGTATATAGATGATTACTGTTCTCATTTTAGGAGAAAGAGTGATCAGCAGGAGCACCCCAAAGAGGGGCATGTTTAGTGATATAATTTACATACCGTTAGCTCACAGTACTTGATTAGCAGCAGGGCTCTGTAGTACAGAGCTAGCCTGGCACGTTATTTGGGATGCCTTTGATGCTGTGGTTTCCGAAGCTTGCTGGCTGCATGCTTGTTGCCTTTGTTCGTGAGACAGGTAATTACTTGATAAAGTGAAGTGCATCGCTGTGAACAATTGACCCTTTAGAACAATCCAGGCTGGTCAGCAGTCTAAAACCACACTTCAAAGCCATCATGATAGCCTCAAACTTCAGAGTTTCCAAGGTACAGACAAAGGTGTTGTCTTCCTTTAGTACAAGTCGAGTGCCATTTTCAGACTTTATGAAGTATTTAAATTGAATGATATTTGATGATATTGAAAACTCCTCTGGAAATCCATCCAGCCTGCTTTTGGATACCAGAACAATTCGAGATTTTATTTTTGAAATGAAATCAGGAGCATTACAGAAGATTCTCAGTCCTTGTGAACGATCATGGTTATCTGTTATTTCCAAGAAAGTAGTCTCTCTAGGTGTTAGCTGTTCCTTTTCCCACCTGGATTTCACCTCCTCTGCCAGTCCCTTGAGCTGAAAAAATTCTGCTTCTTGTGCAAGAAGTTGATTTTCTCGAAACCCTTCAGGCAGTAGAAGTTCTCCATTTCGTAGGAAGTTTAGGACATGCCTGAAGAGGAGCCCATCCCTGTCTATGAAGTAATGGCCATCAGCATCAAATGGGCAGAGGATTTTCCCATTTACAATACCTTCGAGGAAAGTATCTGGGTACTTGGTCAGGGTTTGTTTTTGCGTAATGTATAAATATCCACCAACGTTGAGGGTCATCAGTGTGGATTTGCAGTTCTTTCCTTGCTCAGTGTCTTCCAGGCTGTTGTGTTTCCCTTCGTACTCCTTTTCTTTTTCTCTTCTGATTATTTTACGCTCCATTTTTGAAGATGTTATTTCAGTGTGTTCTTCTTGGCTTTGAGATTTCTTTTTACAAAGAAACACTACTGGACAAACACGCCTTTATTCAGTCTCAGTCTGGCGATGGAATGGAAATGCTAGCAGCGTCGCCTGCGCTGTCAGCTCGGCTTTGCAGTAGGTGGCGTATCAGCTATGTGTGCAGGAGCTTTCTGGAGTAAGACAAAAAAGCGAATTTGCATTTAACTGTGTCAGGGAAGGGATTTGTTTTCAGAGAGGTTTTATGTATATTCTTTCGAATAGTAAAGAGTTAACTTGGAATAAACTTAGTTTTCTCTTGCCAGTCAAGCCATCACACATGTTTAATTTTCCAGCCAAATGTGAATTTCTGTCCACTTCTAAACATCTTAAGTTATTTCTTAGGTAAGCTTAATATTAAATTATGTCGTCTTTTGGGAAGTAGTGTTATTGCACTAGTATCATTTTTTAAAGTAAATGAGAAACCTAGGGTGAAAGCGACTAGGCATATAGAATTTTCTCTGCATAGAAAGTCATGTATTTTAATGTGGTACATTCATTTTTGAGACCCAACTAAGAGTATTTAAACTTGTTATTTGCAATATTGCATTAAAATTTAATTAGATTTGCATGTGATTCTGATGCAGGTTTCTTCATTAGATGAAAGGAAATTTTCTTAATATCTTAAAAGATTATTTTACTTTTTACCCTAAAGGTAAAAAAAATAAAATAAAATAGGCTTTGTAGTAATAATTCTTTTTTTTCTGGTTGAAAAATTCATGAGCTCATTTGGCCCTAAACTTGCTTCGGTGCTACACAAGGACTTGTACTGCTATAGAAAATACTATACTGTGTCCGTGTGTGTGCACACATGTGTGGGGACGATATGGGGACAGTTAATATTTAGAATCCCTGCTGTGAGTATTGTCATGGCAAGTTAGTTTTTGTCTGTCTGTCAGCCCTTTATCCGCCTCCTTCCCTTTTAACTTGCTTTCAGAAGCTTTTCTAGGGTTCTAAACTTTAAAGACACTGTTTAGAGATGTGAACATTTTGCCCAGTGCACTGTTACTTGACCCATTACTAAGTTATTCTGAAGAACCACATTGTTCTTAGAATTCGACTTTAGATTTTATATTAGATTGATTTATATTTCTATCGCATTAGTTAGTTCTAAATCATTTAACTGTATGTTAATAAGTATTAGAACAAATTCTTATAAAAATGCCAACTTTTTATTTTCTATAAATTGTTCGATTTTCTTTAGATATAAAAAAATTATATCCCCAATTATAGCAGGCATTGAATTTAACATTTGTTGTTGAATATCAAAAGCTCAGTGACACTGGACTAAAAACCAAGGCAGAATATTTTCACAGCAGTATTTTCACTTAGAAACAGTGAAATTAAACTTTTTCCTTTTACCAAAGATGAAGTTGCATTCCAGAAATGTTTAGTGTTTTCTCTAGGATTATATAGCTTTTAAATGGCAAAGCTACTACTTGGACCAGCAATTCTCTCTGACATGCAGCATTTAAGAAGAGTGCTCTTATTAACAACAATCTCATGTGTGTTGATTGTTCCCTTTTTAAAAGAATCAAATCTTTCTATTGCTATCACTTGGAGGAGGTGGAATATACTCAGGGAATTCTTATGTTACCACTGAAGATGGACACTGAATAGCACCATGTAATAGATATAATAGCAAAATCATAACAATTTCATTTACATAGTCCTCTTTTTTATGAACTTTATGGCATACTATAATCAGTATAGCATGACTACAGGCTAGTGACAGAGACTGTGCTAGAATTTTCTTGTATGTTTAAATATAGTGGCATAGTTAGATACTGTGTAATGCCATGTCTATTTGCTTAACACCCTGTTTCGCTAGTCTGGAGATGCCAAAGTGGAGAAGCCTTGGTACTGTGAGTGCTAGAGGATGGGTTTCTGTGGTGATGGCCTGGAAGTAGGAGGTAAAGCAGACTGTTGCTAGTGAAACTGCCTTCCTCTTCACAAGTCTTCACTTCAGAGCTTCCTCACAATTGCTAAGGCAATTCTGGATTCTGCTGCCAGATTTTCAGAACCGCTGATGAGTGTTCTTTGCTTCTGCAGTTTTGTCTTATTAGTCTGTTCTAAATTCATATGTATTTGAGGTAGGGAGTGCTTTTCCAAGGGAGTGTCAGCCACGTCCACGTGAGCCTAAAGCTACAAAATGCTGCCTCTATACTCGTACTAAGAAAAAAAATTCCTGGTTTATGTGACTATTTCTGTGCCTCACTGCAAATAGCAAACTAGAATTAATTTGGGAGTTTCAACAGGACTTAAACTACACATCAGAGATTAGCCTACCTATACTTGACCATGGGATTTGAGGATTTCATCTGTCTTTGTAGGCAGAAGATAAGAGCCCTGTTTTCTTTTCATGACATTAATCCAAGAGTTAGATCATCTGTATCTTAGACGTCTGTAATCATATAACATGAAAGAACCTGTTAGCCAACTTTGTGAATTTAAACAGGTCCTTGTCTGAGGTCATCGGGCCCAGTGGCTAACCAAATCTTGGCAGAACCTTCCACCATGAGGTAATGCTAATCTACCACTGGCATTATGTTGAATTTATTCCAAGATAATAGAAAGAATTCCCATCTTTTCTGCTAGCTCCTGATGGAAAATGAGGTCCTTGTCATCACCATGATTGAGTGACATAGAACATCATCATAAATATCCTTGCACCCTTTATATTCCAGAGCTATTTCTGTGCCATGGAAATAAATGCAATCTTACCAAGAATGTCTCTTACCTGGTTGGAAGATGTACAAAGTTGGGTAATTCTCCTTGACTCAACAGATCATTCCTCTGTGAAATTTCAGATTGCTTTTCAGAGGAAATGGACACACACACATTTTTTTTTTTTTTTTGCAGTGTTAGGGATTGAACCCAGAACCTCTTGCATGCTAGGCAAAGACTCTAGCACTAAGTTGTATCCCACCCCTACGAATCTTTTTGGTTGTTTTCACCTGTGTGTTTATTCTGCATATCTTTTGAAGGGATTTGTTCTCATTATCTTAGACATAAAAACAATTATAACTAGAGCAGCAGCTGTCAATTTCTACTTTACGAATCTGTGTTTTAACCTTCCTATGCTTTTCACAGTTTCCTTTTCTATGTGTATTTTTTTCTTTCCGGTACTAGGGATCAAACTCTGGTCCTTGAGCTTCCAGGGTAGGTGCGGTACCACTTGAGCTAAATCCCAGGCCTAAGTTTCTTTTTTTGACACATGGCTTTCATCTTCATACCCTCTTGCTAATAGCACTGAATTGTGAGAAACATTCATCTTGATAGCTCTGTGAATATTTTGTTAAGTCTTTTTGTGTGTTAAAAAGTAAAACAAACTGCACTATTATGTATTGATATTTTAAGAATCAAGGATTTTTCTGTGTTGTAGTTTTGAATGTCAAAACTTTAGTTTCATTTTGAAATGTAAAATTCATCTGCATTAAATATTTTCTAGGACTGGAATTATACTAACACAGGTACAATGTTAGCTATGTTATACAATCACCACAGCATCTCACAAACTATGTACAGTGGTTGAACCTTCCTCAGACTCATTGGACAGGAACTCTGGCCAGAAGATGATGTAAATGTGTCCTTGCAATCCAATGGAATGATAAATAGACTTGTAAATGTTCTGCAGTGTTCAACCAAATCTTCAAAGAAGCCCAGGAAACTTGGCTGCACTGAGAAATTTTTCATTTGAGGAGTGTAAAAAATAAAGCACTGTGTGTGAAGGAGGACACAAATAAAATTGACAGATTAGCCTAGAAGTTCAAGTAAAATTCCATTTCATGTTTCTTTGCCTACCACTACAGAGATAATCTTGACCATAGTTTATAAGTCATTGATTCGTATTATACTTTGGTAGATCAGTGTTTCAGGAAAACCTATGTTTTTATAAGTTTTGTAAGCAGAAGTTAAAACTTTTTTAGTGAAGGCTTGTTTTGAAATATGGTTTCTGTATTAGTATTTACTTACCTTAGAATCATACTGTAACTAAACGAACAAGCATCAAATTAACATTGAAGTTATATTGTCTAAAACTTATTTTTATAATGCTATTTAGCAAAATGGAGTTTTACTGTTTCTTGGGGAAAGCATTATTTTAGGTTAATAATTATTACCTACACTCTCTAAATGAATGGCATGACTTAGAAGACTGTTGCAAAAATGTCGTTAGGAAATCAGTGACCAAAGACTGTCTGCTCCCAAATGCTGCCCCTTCCCACTGTCTCCTCCTTTTATCCTCTTAATTTAGATCCTGTGGGTCTTCACTGATGAGACTGTAGAAGAGAACAAGATAGTGGCTCATGTGAATTCATGTGATTTACTAAAGAGTAAAGTGATTGTAGATATGGAGAAGTCTCAGTAACAGTTTATCACACTTTTAACATTTCAGTAATTGAGATGTGGCCTAAAATCACGTTTTAAGTTTGAGCTGGGCATGGTGGTCCATGCCCTGTTGTCATTGAATCTTCTGTGAACATTAAATGTATATTGTACCTTTCAGTTACAGTCTTCCTAAGTACAGAGGACTCTACTAAGCACAGAGTGCTTCCTTGTGCCCTCATTATATCTTCCATAGCGGTTGGTTCTATTTGGCTAAATGATAGCTCTGTATTGTAAGTCTGTTCTCTGGGAGACTTAAAAATCCCAAAGGATGGGCTGGAAATTTAGCTCAGTGGTTCCAGCACCTGCCTTGCAACCGCAAGGTCCTGAGTTTGATCCCCAGTAACCACATACAGTGCTGGGCGTGGTGGCTCACACCTGTAATCCCAGCACTCAGGAGGCAGAGACAGGAGGATTGCTGAGTTCGAGGCTTGCCTGGGCTACACAGTGAGCTGAGGGCCAGCCTGGACTACAAAGCGAGACCCTGTTTTAAAAAAAAAAATCCTGAAGGATTTTTCTTTTTTCTCATTTTTGCTATTTTCTTTTCAATTGGTTTTTTCATTTTAAGTGTCAGTGCTAAAGCCGACAGCATCAAACTTTAAGTTGTGTGTCTCTCATCTAAAAATCTAAAATGTTTGTTTTGTTTTATTTTGTTTTCTTCTGGTCCTGGAAATTAAACCCAATACCTCACACATCGTATGCAACTACTTTGCCTAAACTATATCCCCAGCTCTCCTAAAGAGTTATTAAAGAAGTTTTGGATTTTGAATTCTTTGGTTAAGGATATCAACCGGTAAAGCCTATGAAAATATTCCAAAATCTAAGAAAAAACAAATTGGAAACATTCTGGTCTGAAGCACTTTGGATACTGCAAAAATCAATCTGTATTACAATGCTATGATTTCTCTGCCCATTTTCTTTTATTACTATATACGACTTATTACTGTATTTAGAAATAGCATTTGTTTTTATAACAATTTATCTGGGATTTTATCAGCTCCTTGAAAGCAATTTCAAGAATGAGAATTACACCTTTTTATACAACATTATGTTTATATCTGTATTTAAGATTTTTTATATTATGTATATGATAAGCAAAGACTACAAACTTAAGTACAAATATGCCTTGTGACCTTTGCTTTTTAAATATTGAGACATGTACTTTTTTAAATGCTCATTCACTAGATTCTTTTTGATGGGGAGTCAGTTTCTGTGAACTGATAGATCATCCAACCTTTTTAGGTATCAGAAGCACTCTTTCTGTACCTGTGTGGACTGCTTTCATTTCTGCTCCTTGACACCCATGTGTCTTTTCTTCCACAGACTTTTTTGTTTAGGAACGTAACTAGTCCAGTCCACAAGGAGAGTATTATAGGGAATATTATAGATGAGGAAGTTGAATCTTTTTTAGATCCTGAGTCCAGTCCTCAGATGGTAGTTTGTTTTTATTTTAAATTGGAAATTCCCAACACACTAGACACATTTTATAATTTGAATATTAAGAAAATATGTATAAATTGATGATTTAACAGAAAAGTCACATGCCTATAATCCCAACCACTGTATTCAGAAGGCTGAGGCTGAAGGATTGAAAGTTTGAGGCCAGCCTGGCAGCTAGGAAATTTACCAAGACCTTTTCTTGAACAGAAAGAGCTGGGAATATAGCTCAGCTCTCCCCATGTTCAGTCACCACTAATGGAAAACAAACAAAATACGTGATAACTTTAAAGAGTATTTATGTGATTTCTATTCATTATCTTTGGGGTAAAAAATCAGATTTATTGAAATTGATAAAAGTCTTCTATTTCTAAAATTCTTGAAGGCCAAATAGAGATCAGAACAGGAATTCACACATTTGAATAAAGATCACCTTTACATCTTTTTAATAATTTCAGAATAGTAAGTTTACCCAACTTGTTTTTTTAAGATGCCAGGTAGCATCACCCTGAGATTCTCAGGCAATAAAACTATTACAAAAATATTTCAAGTGAGCGCCGGGCAGGGTGGCTCACGCCTGTAATCCCAGCATTTGGGAGGCAGAAACAGGATTGCTCAGTTTGAGGCTTGCCTGGGCTACATAGTGAGCTCAGAGCCAGCCTGAGCTACAAAGCAAGACCCTGTCTCAAAAACAAATAAACAAACAAAAAAAATATTTCAAGTGAGAAGAAAGAAGACTGTAAGAAATGTTTAAAATGATTTACCTTTTAAATGGACTTCCACTCTGGCAATATTTCTTCTGTCCTTCTCTAAGTCACAGGAGTGATGTAAATAAGAAGAGAGTCCCCTCCAGTGTAGGAGGATCAGTCCAAAGTCTTGGTTACTAGTCCATTGGTCTGTTTTAAGCGAAGTTAGAAGTGTCCTGAAAGGCCTCCCCATTCAGATGGGTTTAGTGGCCTTGTGGAAATGAATGACTAAAACTTCTTGGTGCCTCAGGACTTCCTGATGTACATGATCTCATTACTTACATACCAGTGCTAATAAGTACCCTTCCTGTTTGCTCATTACTTTAACTTGCTCAAGGCAGGCATGCCCTTAACGTTGAAAAAAGCAACACCTGAACTGGGAATTTAGCTCAGTAGTTCAGCACATGCCTCACAAGTGGAGGGTCCAGTACCCCCCCAAAAAAGAACCGACATGTGGTGATTTCTTTTCAGTTTTTTTTTTTTTGCTTTTTGAGACAGGGTCTCGCTTTGTAGTTCAGGCTGGCCCTGAGCTCACTATGGTGCCCAGCCAAGTCTTTTCAGTTTTTGAATATAAAAGATATCTTAACATTCAGATATAGAGAAGGATGTTGCAAGTTAGAGCAAAAGTTTCAATAATTTCAAATTTTAAACAGCCTCTTTTGTTGTTATACCAAGAAACACTTTCTGATATATACCCAGAGAAAATTTAATTTCATCGAGGTTCTTGTGATAGTATAACAACCAAAATAAACACTAATGAAATAAGACACTCCCAAATAGAGCAGAAGGCCAATGTTTTTATTTAGTGAAAGAGACCTGGAAGAGATCTCAGAGGTGCCAGTAACTTCATCATTGAGTTACTGAGGGTCAGAGATGTAGTTTTCTCCAAAGGAGCGCTGGACAGAATCCTACTTTTTGTAAGGTGTGCTTTGTGTCCCCACCCTTTAAATTTTTCTCTTACTTTTTTTGTGTAACTGGGTGGCAGGATATGTGTAAGTAAGATACTATCACCATCTTTATACATACTAAGATTCTTTTGGTTGTTAAGTACTTCACAGAAACCAATTAGCAAACCAACCTAGCTAAAAAGGGGTGGTATGGGGAGATTTAAAAAAAAGCCTAGAATTTTTCCTCTAATCCAAAGAAGAATTGAACAAATAATAAGGCCAGAGAAAGAAAAGGCAAGGGCTGAAGCCTTCAGTACAATTTAGAGGCTTCAGTGCTTCTCTTCAGATTGCTAGCATTGCCTGTCCTTCCAGTAATCTATGATGAGTCCCTTAGTTGAAAATTTCAAGTAGAAGGGATCACCTGCTCATAGCAAAAGCCTCTGCTAAGGTTGTTCATGTACCTTCAGTGCCCTTCCTTCACACCTCCTGTGGTGGATTAACTAATGGTCAACTTGGCATGTTCAACCGAACTGAATCAGTGTCATCTGGCATGAAAGACCCACCTGAGGATTCTTGCCAGTGGCATAAAGAGAACTGGAAGGCAAGATCATTTGGTGTTGAATTTTTTTGGAAAAGCTTACCATGGCTGGTTTTCCTGGTGTGAACTTGGCTGTTCTCATCTGAGGAGGAGCTCAGAAATCACTGAGAATGACTACTCTTCTCCTTAGGGGAGCCCTAATCTTAGCCTTGAGCATCGTTTCTTGGCTCCAATGCAGATCCCTCAGCCTGGTGTCCCAAATCGTTCACCTCATCAGTGCAGGCTTTGTCCACCACCAGCCCTTGGGCCTTCCCAGTGCATATCTTCAATACAGACTTGCAGGAGACATTCCGATAGGCTCTTGAGCTCCAGCTGCACTCGTGGAGGACATTGTCTTGAGTTCTAGGCCTTTAGCCGAACTTGTGTGGCATGTTCACTTGAGATCCAGGCATCCAGCTGGATTCTTTGGGTTACCAGTGTGTGGACAGATCTCTTACCTTCCTCTGCATTTTGACTTTTGGGAGTGACTTATAAAATCTGTAAATTATGTGCCCAGTATTAAATCTAGTCCCTTGCAAACCCTGACTGCATCATTACCCCAACTGCTTGTTTAAATTCTACCCATTTTTCCAGGTGTAACACAAACAGTGCTGTTTCTGTCAAGGCTCTTCTTCCTGATCCCAAGCTGGACATGATCTCTTTTTACATGTGTTTAATTCCAATATTCTGTGTACATCTTAGTTTTATGACACATGTAACTAACAGATTCTGCTTTGTACAATAGAATCCCATAGATCATAAGGAAAGACCAATAGTTGATCGGTTAAATTAAAATGTGGGAAATAATTCATTAAATGTTATCAATATACATTCCTAACTACTTTAAACATTTTTGCTTAGAGTTTATATAAATGTATAACTGTTGGTATCCATGTAAGTCTTTGAGTATAATGTACTAATTGACTTTCTCTTTCTTGCAGAAATCAAACCCATAAATTAGATTTTCAGTTTTGATTTCTTCAGAAAAGGAGAAAAAATTAGGCAGTGTGACCTAATAAAAATTCACATCCCTCTAGAATTTTGTGCTTGTCTTCCAGTCTCTAGTTAGTTGTCTGCCTCTTACCTAATTTCACAGAGATGAGAAGCCTTTGTATCAAGGCTTACCAAATCATTCAGCCTGATTTTTACAGAAACATCTCCTTCTCCTGCACACTCATAATTTAGTGAGTTTACGTAATGTATAATCAAATGGCATGATTACTAAAACTAGCATCAACAAATTCTTGAATAATTTGAACAGAAGTATGTGGGAGTACTAGAGATTAACCTGCTACCCACTTCTGTATAAAGAGCTGTAGGCATCTGTCACTATATTTTATGGTGAGGAATCGAAAGCCTTTGTTACTTTGGAAGTGACTTAAGTAGAGGTGCACCAGAAGCGCCTCTGTTGTATTAAAATGATTTGTATACTTGTTCTGTCATTTTTCTAGACCCGCAACTTTCACAGTTGATCTGGGAATTGCTAGGTAGAGGAATCTCTGAAACCCTTACAAAGGGACTGTAGAATATTTTCCTATTACTAGTATTTCTTTAAGTCTTGTTCTTCAAAAATGTCTTACTTTCTGATGCATATATCAGTAATTAAGGCTCACATAAGTGAAAGCTCTTTGAGGGTTTCTATACTTTTTTAAAAGCAAATGTAAATGTACATATTGGTTTTTAAAGATTTTTTTTAACTGACAAAGCTTATAATGCATTTGTAGTACAGCATGTTTTTGGTGTATGTATTTAATATCATACAATAGCTAACTCAAGCTGCATTTATGCTTCTTAAGAATATGTGCTATGAATAGATTACAGATATGCAAATACCAGATCTTTTCTTTGATATGAGCACCTGTAGATGTAAATGAGTTCTAGAATGTATGTTAGTTTTTGTAAAATAGGCAATTTCCAAAGGGAATTTGGTGTAGGAACATAATGAGGGGTAATAAATATGATTGTGAAAGAAAATAAAAGAGCATATGTATAGGGGGTGGGGTGGGTAGGGGTGTGGGTAAAAATGAGAATTAATTTGTGTCATATACTAGTACAAATTCCCCGTGTTGTGCATGATTGTGAGCTGTATATAAAATGTACCAATAAAGAATTCAATTTTAAAAAAATATGTGCTCTAGAAAGGATAATGGGAATGAAGGAATGGTGGGTGGGAATGTAGATTTCTTTCTTTCTTTTCTTTTCTTTTTTTTTTTTTTTGCAGTACTGGGGATCGAACTCAGGTACCTGTACATCCACGGTTGGTGCGGTACCACTTGAGCTAAATCCCCAGCCCTTGTAAATTTCTGAATCCACGATAAAAATCAGATGAAGGTTCTTCAAAACACTAAAAGTAGAAAGCACCATATGATCCAGCTACACCTCTCCTCAGTGTACACCCAGAGGAATTAAGGTCAGCATGCTATAGAGATGTGTCTTAGTCACTGGGGGACACAACACTCCCAGCAGCCACAAATTAAAGGAGGAGAAGTTTATTTTAGCTCACACTTTATAGAGCTTTCAGTCCACAATCTATTGGCTCTAAGGCAGGACAGTGTAACAGGGGCCGCAGTGAAGGAAAAGCTGCTCAGCTCATGGGAGGCAGGAAGCAAAGAGGAAAGCGAAGAGCCAGAGACAGGCCCTTCCAGGTTACGTTCCTAGTCACCCACCTCTTCTGACCAGCCTCAAGGTAAGCCTCCAGGAACAAGTCACCTTCGAAAAGCCCTGCCTTTGAGCTCATGAGCTTTGGAAGGACATTGAAATATGAATCCTAATACCGTACTTATTGTGGCAAACTTCACAGTGGCCAAGTCATGGAATCAGACTAGCTGCCCATTGCCAGATGAGTGATCTATATACACAGTGGAGTAGTATTCAACCACAGAGACCAAAATTGTATCGTTTGCCAGAGAATGGATGGAACTGGAGATCATCATGGTAAACAAAATAGCCAGACTCAGAAAGACAAGTGTTACGTGTTTTCTCATGTGGAACTGAGAGGGTTGGTAGGCTAGGAAGGCAGAAGAGAGACTAGTAGAGAAGAAGAAAGGATTATCAGGGAGAGAAGGGAGGGGGACAGCAAGGAGTAGATGTGATCAGGATATGTTATATACATGGGTAAAAATAACAAAATGAAACCTATTATTCTATGTAAACAATATGTACTTTTTGAAAGAAGTATCTGCCATGAAACAGATGTTGGGAATGTCTCTGCTCAACTCTGCTTCTTGGGGGCAAGTGCCCTATTTCATTGTTCTTTTGTTGTTCCTGATAGGCTTTGCATCATCATTCATATAATGGGCAGTAAGTATTTCATAAGTGTATGAGAATTAAATACAATCATTTAAAAAAATGTATGTTTTTCCAAATTGAGCAACAAAATAGCTTTAAAGGTTCCTATATTAATAGGATCTGTAATAACTGACTTGAAATCTTAAAAAGAAAAGAGCCATGATTTAGTAGGAAAAATATTACAGCATGTTCTTGCAAGGTTTTAACAAGTATACATTGGCTTTTAAAAGAGACCCGGTAAATCATGCTTATGCAGCAGTACCATAAGCAAATTAGGCTATTAAAATTTATTTAGAAAGAGGAGGGGACAAGGGAAACAAACAGATGTCAGGGCAAGAGCAATCAGTTGGTGGGAGAATTTATTCCTGATGACTAAGACTTCCTTTTTACTTGAGTAGCATTTACTTTGAAAAGAAGATATGGTGGACAGAAAATACAGTTTCAGGAAATCAATTTTATTGCTTTGTGTGACTGACCTTGACTGAGCAGTAATAAGGAAAAGTGGTGGTCTGGTTGAAGTAGGCAGGTGTCATGTGTAGAAGGATGATGGCCGAAGGAAACCAACCAACCAAAAAAAAAAAAAAAAAACCCAAGGAACCTTCCATTCTGATTTCCATCCTCCCTTCCTTCCTCCGTTCCTTCCTCCCTTCTTTCCTTTTTGTGCCATACTGGAATTGAACTCAGAGTCTTCACACTGCGCTATATCATCAGCTCTTTATCCTCAGCTCTGTCTTGCTGAACAGGTTGCCCAGGCCAGGCTCAAACCCTTTGCCTCCCAGAGTGCTGGCATTATAGATGTGGCTCTCCTAACCAGTTTAGAAACCTCTAAAAATTAACTTCATTCTGTCCACCTGGAGTAGGTATTGTTAAATACATGGGAAACATTCACAAGCGGTATTTAAAAGGTACCTCTTTTAGGGTTATTAAACATTAACAAACTCTTGATTTATGATTTTTTTCAGAGATGGTAATCTGGGTTTATTTTATTTTTAAAAGCATTAATGTTCTGTCATGCATGTGAAACATACATCAAAGTTTCTGAAGTCTTGCTGTTATTCTGCTAAGTGAATAAATGTATCTGTTAGAACTTTCAGCTTCAACAGTGGCAAACTTGAATATAAGATTTATTTTTGCTTTCAAACATTCATATTTTAATCTTATTAAACTACTCATGAGGGAAAATTATTTTTAGATTTTTAAATTTAATAAAAAACAATTACAATTTTTTATTATTTCCTCCCGGGAATATTTTGGTGGAAGGTGGGGTATGCTTCTCATCATTACTCCCTTTGAGTTAACTGATAGCCTCCCCTTGAGGTTTCTAGTACAGATTATATAACTTCAGTTCTGATATATTCACTGAGTTCAGTGTATCTGTCTCTTCCAGTAAACATGACTTTCTAGAAGACACTGTGTCTTACAACAGAATTTTTTTTTTAACTAGGGATTAAACTCAGGGCCTTTATGCTGAATGAGCTTTATTCCCAGTGCTATTTATTTGTCTGTTTGTTTCTTTGTCTTTATATTTTGAGTTGCCTGGATTAGGCTCTAACTTTTGGTAATTCCGCCTCAGCCTCCCAGGGTGTGGGATAACACATGTGGCACACCTTATAATCACTTTGATTCCACAGTGTGTTGATGGTGCCTTTTGTATCATAGGCATTTAGTTTATGTGAGTGGAATGAATGAAATCATTTAGTCTAAAGAAGCAAATCATAGGGTCAAAGAGTTAGCTCAGTGGTTCCGGCGCCTCGCAAGTGCAAGGTCCTGAGTTCAATCCCTGGTAACCACATACAATGCTGGGTTTGGTGACTCATGCCCACCAGCAATCAATACCACATACCACAGTGCCAGGCGTGTGGCTCAGACCTGTAATCCCAGCATTCGGGAGGCAGAGGCAGAAGGATTGCTGAGTTCGAGGCTTGCCTGGGCTACATAGTGAGCTCAGAGCCAGCCTGAACTACAAAGCGAGACCGTGTCTCAAAAAAATAAAAAAATAAAAAATAAATAAACCTGACAGGATATAGTTTAATAGTAGCCAAGAAGGTCCCTTTCTCTTCTAATCAGTGATGTGGCTATAAACGTTAATAGTATACCTTTCTTCCCTTGATTTTATCATTACTTATATTTATTATCATATCACTGTAATTAATGTGCCAACATTGCAGTCTTGAACTGATTAATGTTACCCCTAAATACATTTGATGTATTTTTTTTTCTTTCCATTCAAGATAAACTCTCCCTGGAAGGAATAGTGGTTCAAAGAGCTGAATGCCGACCTGCTGCTAGTGAAAACTACATGAGATTAAAGAGGTTAGTGTTTTCTGTCTTTCAAGTGCTACTGGTTGCTTCTCTTTAGAGGTTGAGATACGGCCTGATGAAAACTGTGGTTATTGTTGCAAGTGTTTCTATCAAAGGATGTTTGGTTGTTTGTAGAAAAATGAATTCCCCTTAAGATGATAATGTTAAGTGAAAAAAATCAGACACAAAGCTTAAATATTGCATAGGTTTTCTTGTGTGATAAATAAATATAAATAAGGAGCAACATAAAAGATAAAGTGATAGGAAGATAGAGCTTTTTGCAAATAAGAGGAGACTAAGAGCTGAAGGGAGTGGAGAGGGAGGGGAGGGGAAGAGGGTGAAAAAACTGACTATAAAGTGTTTTGTACATGGGCCAATTCCCCATGAGGAATGTACTGAAAATTTAAAAAGGAAAAAATAAAGACTGTTTGATGAGTGAGAATGCCTTGGGTACTGGGGAGTTTTCAGAAACTGGGCTGTTTGTTATTAGACTTGAAGCAGAAAGTACTTAAAATGGCAAGAACCAGTACCACTGGTTAAGTTAGTAAAATATTCTAAGTCATCTCACATATTTGGTTTATAATTACTCAACATTTTTTAATTTTTGTACTGTGATTATTAGGTAAAATTCTAGATTTTTAAAAATCATAGGAAACTAGTCTCCCTAGAGAGTTTATAATCTTTGAACCTGAAAATACACACCACACACATACACATAAAGGGTTATCTAGCGAATCTGTTCACTGACAAGATGCCCTAGTATGAAAAGGAGTAGAAATGTGGTGGTGACATTGAATGCAAATGGAAAGACAGATTTCCAGAGATAGGTGATATTAGAGTAGAAATGTTGGAGAACAGATCTGTATTTGAAATAGCTTGTACCCCGATATTTCATATATGTGCTCAGTAACTTTCAGGTACTCTCATGACTGCCTGCTCCTTTATGACATCCAAGTTTTTGTATAATCTAACTCTTGTCTTACTTTCTGGCTTTCATTTTCAGTTCTTTCCCTTTACATAGATGTCATATAGTTCTGTCATACTTCAAGTTGTTATCCCCATAACGACTATTTTGTCTCTGTTACATGCATGATACGTTTGCCACCTGGAATACCTTATCTTCTGCTAAGATCTTCCTGAGCATTTAAAGCCAACCTGGGGTGATTTGGTCCCCATGCCCCTATTCCAGTTAGAATCTGCCGTTTCTCTTTTCCACATGCATTTTTATTCTTTAACGGTATATAAATGTGTCTTTTGTTTTCTGTCACTTAAGGAGTACACAGTTACATCTTTTATAAGATCATAAACGTCCTGAAAGCAGGGACTGTGAGTTTTGTATCTCTTCCTTCTTTCATTCCTACTCTCTCCTCCTTTCTTCTTCATATTCTCAATATGTGGTATAATATAGTATGAATTAAAAATTCTAAAATACTGTTTTGTTGAAATGGTTTAAAGTAGAAAAGAGTTGACAGGGCCGGAGATTTAGTTCAGTGGTTCTGGCACCTGCCTAGCAAGTGCAAGGTCCCTGGTTCAATCAGTAACTACATACAATAATACCAGGTGTAGTGACTCATGCCCACCAGCAATCAGTAGCACGTACCACAGTGCTGGCTGTAGTGGCTCACACCCGTAATCCCAGCATTTGGGAGGCAGAGACAGGAGGATTGCTGAGTTGAGGCTTGCCTGGGCTACGTAGTAAGCTCAGGGCCAGGCTGAACTACAAAGCAAGACCCTGTCTCAAAAAAAAAAAAAAAAAGAGTTGACAGAAGTACATTCAGAAACGTGAGAACCATTGACATTCACCTATAATTTTATTACTCAGCAGTACACTTGAAACCCAGACTTCCATCTTCAGTTTGCTCATAGGTGTACATTTGTGCACTCATGCACATCCGTAACTCTACTTTGTCTTGGCAAGGAGAACATGGTAGCTAAGCAAATACAGCAACATGTCACCAAAAATATAAAGCCTAGTATTTTGTAAAATTAATAGGTACTAGTAAAAATGTATTTTAAAAGTAAGTAAAAAACTAAAAACAGGACTCAGTAGTGGTTCAGTAATAAAATACTTGCCTAGCATGCTTGAGACTTTGGCCAGGGTCAATACCCAGCCCTGCAAATAAACAAACAAGTAAATTAAAAAGAACAAAATCTATACAAGTAGACAAAAAGAAGGTCTTCTATTTACAGAGGACTACAAGAGAAAGCCCTTTTATCAGAGACCTTTTTTTCCTGAAATAAGTCATTGAGTTTCTGAATTTAATCCATGAGGTTTTAACTACGTTGACAAATGGCTTCTCAGATATTCTTTTAGTTGCATAAATCATTCTATTACAAAGTAATATTTATAAATAATGTTCTTTAAGAATGATCAATCTGGGCCAGAGATTTAGCTCAAAGGTTCCGGTGCCTGCCTCACAAAATCCCTGGTTCGATCCCTTGTAACCACATACAACAATATCGGGTGTGGTGACTCACGCCCACCAGCAATCAATACCCCATACCATAGTGCTGGGCATGGTGGCTTATGCCTGTAATCCCAGCACTCAGGAGGCAGAGGCAGGAGGGTTGCTGAGTTCACTTGCCTGGGCTACATAGTGAGCTCAGGGCCAGCCTGAACTACAAAGCGAGACCCTGTCTCAAAAAAAAAAAAAAAATCAATCTTATTTTTGTGGATATTTAGTTTTAGTAATAAATTCTTATGGGCCTCTGTTATTAAATTTTGGTTAAATATGTTTGTAATATTCTGTCATTCATTTGGATAAAAATGGAAATTAAATTCATAACTAGCATTACAGTAAACTTCAGAATTATATAAACCATTTAACTGATTAAAGTCAGGCCAAAAAGTAATGATTATGCTGTAATGTTCTTTCATAATAAAATTTTTTGCAAGAATCCAGTTGACTACAAAGAAAATCCAAAAGCATAATTTTTAAAAGTGACTTTTACTAGTCTTAAAATTCTAACACTCCAACTTTCCATATGGAACTAAAAATGTTCCATTGCTTCTATTACACTATCTTTATTTGGCATTAATTTGAAGTGATCTGAATGTTTTATTAGGGAAAGATTTTGAGTTGGCACATGTATTTGTTAGTAGGTCAATTCTGCTGTAGTCATTAAAGTTAACTATACCTAGGTTGTTTTATTAAGTGTAACACTTCAGTCTCTTGAATTTGTCTTTAATCTTTGAATGGGAAGTTATGTAATCACCCTATTTATAGTTCATGTTTTACTTTGTTAATTCTTTTTTTTTTTTTTGCTTTTTGAGACAGGGTCTCGCTTTGTAGTTCAGGCTGTCCCTGAGCTCACTATGGTGCCCAGGCAAGCCACCGCGAACTTAGCAATCCTCTTGTCTCTGCCTCCCAAGTGCTGGGATGACAAACGTGAGCCACCACGTCTGGCATTGTGGTATGCGGTGTTGATTGTTGGTGGGCGTGTTTCCACGCCCAGCATTATATGTGGTTACCGGGATCGAACTCAGGACCTTGTGCTTGCGAGGCAGGCATTGGAACCACTGAGCTAACCCTCCAGCCCCTACTTTGTTAATTCTTGTAAAACCATAATGTATTTTCTTATAGAAAGGTCATAGCATTAAGAAAATACATGACTTTTC
Source organism: Thryonomys swinderianus (assembly GCA_004025085.1). Lineage (NCBI taxonomy): Eukaryota > Metazoa > Chordata > Mammalia > Rodentia > Thryonomyidae > Thryonomys > Thryonomys swinderianus. Next base: position 31,117 of record PVIC010017905.1, read on the forward strand.
TTTTTCTTTTTTTGAGACAGGGTTTCACTTTGTAGTTCAGGCTGGCCCTGAGCTCACTATGTAGCCCAAGCCTCAAACTCAGAAATCCTTCTGCCTCTGCCTCCCAGCTGGAATTACAGATGTGAACCACCATGCCCAATCTGATTTTTGATTCTACATGTTTGTCACTAGTTCATCTAAAAGTATTTGCTTTACAAGTTGTTTTTTTTTTTAGTACTTTCAGTTGGTGGGTTTTCTGCAAAATAAAAATAAAAATCCCAGGCTTGGGACTTAGCTCAGTGGTTCTGGCATCTGCCTGGCAAGTGCAAGGTCCCGAGTTTGATTCCTGGTAACTACATACCACAATGCTGGGTTTGGTGGCTCATGCCTGTAGTCCCAGCACCCAGGAGGCAGAGGCAGGCAGATTGCTGTGAGTTCCAGGCTAGCCTGGGCTACATATTGAGGTCAGGGACAGCCTGAGCTACAAAGTGAGGAAAAAACAAAATCCTAAGAAAACCTTTTCCTTATGAGAATTTGGCAAAGAAAAAAAATCTATGCCTTGGGCCGGAGATTTTGCTCAGTGGTTCCCGCCTGCCTCGCAAGCACAATGGTCCTAAATTCAATCCCTGGTAACCTCATATAATGCTGGGCGTGGTGACTCACGCCCACCAGCCATCAATACCACATACCACAGTGCCGGGTGTGGTGGCTCACAATTGTAATCCCAGCACTTGAGAGGCAGAGGCAGGAGGATTGCTGAGTTCCAGGCCTGCCCAGGCTACATAGTGAGCTCAGGGGCCAGCCTGAACTACAAAGCGAGACCCTGTCTCAAAAACAAAAAACAATAAAAACAAACAAAAAAAAACATCTAAGCTTCTTTGCTGTTGAGACAGTAGATGGTGGAAGCAAGTTGTGATTCACTTTCCCTAGGTCGGGTTACAGCGTTGCACCTGCCTAGGCCTTTATATTATATGTGTGGTAAAAGATGTCTTAGGCTATCTTGCTGCAAGTAATTTTTCTTTTATATTAGAAGATTATCTTTTATCTATGCCTCTTTGTATTTAGAAATGAGTTGCAAGGTAAATTAGAAATAAGGTTATATTTT